>CM036244.1:5798644-5948644 GCA_020698575.1 Bostrychus sinensis | reverse complement strand
GCCGCGCTGCGTTCAAGTGCAATAGGACACACTCACAACCTTACTTAAACACAGCACCAATATAACAGAAAATAACTGATTGGCAACTGATTTGGTGGAACTCAATAAAGTATTATTAGTCACCTGTTACACATTGTTTGTTAGATGCGTGGGACGGCCAGAGCGAGAGCTGCTGCAGGTACATCAGTTACCTAATCTAACCACTGGTTTTACTCTAAATGCTCCGTTTTTAAGTTTTGTACTTGTCAACTTGTAGATGCTTCCCCTGCGACTGAATCGTGCTGATTGTGACTCATGTACAAGTAAAGGAAAGGAATTGGTGAGTCTCATACTGTGTGTTGTATGCTAATGCTAACCGGCGCTAACGTTAGCCGCCGTGCTAGCATTAGCCACAGCTAATGTCTTTATATGGTGTTCTTTGGCCCCTGCTGCTTTATTTTCTGCTTATGTGCCAGCGTTTTGAATATATTTAGTGCAGAGACAATCTTCACACTTTGTTGTATGTTGTGATGTTAGTAGCCATTGCTAATATTTTTGATGGTTTCTGATAAGCTAATGCTAGGCTAACGTGACTAGTTTGTCTCTAGTCACCCATTTATATTGAATGACCTTGGTCAAATGAATTGTAGCTTCTATTTAAATACTAAAATAGCACTTTAATGTTATTGTATGCCTTGCAGTGGTAATATTATGCATTTTATTCCAAATAAACGATACTGTTATTAAGATATTACTTTAGCTTTAGTAGAAGCATTTTAGCCCATTTCTAAATTGAGTATAATTTTATTATTAGTTTATTTCAGTCAGAAGTATGACAAAATTAATACATATACATTTAGAACTACTTGTCATACATTCATACAAATAAAGTATCCTTCTGCACTTAAACAGACAGCTTAAGCTTATTTTGCCTACCCTTAATACTTTACTTAACAGAACGACAGCTCAATAAAACCAAACATTACAATGAAACCAGATAATTATACACAGAAACTAACATTAAGACTTCTTAATGTCACTCTTTTGAATGTTTTTTAAGGTGGAAGAGAGTATAATTTCACTGTAAAATGTGCAAATATTTATCATTGCTATTTATTTAAATAAGCTTTTGTAAAAGATTGTGTGCACTAAAAACTGAAACATGCATGTTCATGTACAGGCCAGGTACAGGTGTGACTGGAGCGCTACCAGACAACTCTGTCCAGAAGAAGTCCTCTTCTTGATGATGATACTACTACTACTACTACTACTACTACTACTACTACTACTACTGGGATGCGGTAGGAGGCTTGCAGCCACTCACTTCTCTCATGTTCCCTCCTTCTCTAATGCGATTTGGACTCTGTTTGCTGGACAAAAAATTTGTCACGTGACTGAAAACTATCACTAAACAAAAACTTTCTCTGAGCTTTTAAAAGTCACCAAAAAGAAAATGTGATGTTAAAAATTAACAATGGAAGTAGAAGTAGTAGAAGTCATCATTTTTTTCTGTAGAACTGTATTTAATAATGTTGAGTGATGTTATTATGCAGTAACAGTACTTTTACTTGAGTACTCTGAACCAGTGACTTCACCTGGACCTGAGAGAGTCATGTTGTTGAAAATACCTGGTGACGTCGTGTTGTGGGAGTCAGACCTGAGTTCATAAAACGACCAGAACAACCAGGACCAGGCTCAGACCCAGGTTTGGTCTCACACTGATCTGATGTTTCAGTCTCTGTGCGTCTCTAATGTGTGTCTAATGTGTCTTATTCTATTGTTCTGATTCTAAATGCTTTATTTGTCATTCTCTCTGTAAAACTAGGTTTTAAAGGGGACAACCTGTAGCTAAAGTGTATTTAAAGAGTTTCCAGCTTCTTACCTCAGGCCGGATTCAAACAGACTTCAGAACCCGTATGTTTACCTGTGCATTTAACCGAGGGACTTGTTTAGTGGTTTTCAAACTGTGGTACAGGAGTCTTCTGGAGTTCAGGTTGAGTTTAGAGACAGTTTTATTTCTGTTTTAGTGATTAATCTGTCCATGTTTAGACTTGTTTACTCTCTGTTTAGTTCTGGTTTGGCCCTAGTTTAGACCTGCTTTGGTCTTGCTTTTGTCTTGGTTTTGTCCTGGCCTAGTCCTGGACTTGTTCTAATCCTGGTTTGCTTCTGGTTTAGATCTGGACCTAGATCTGGATCTAGTTCAGTTTTATCAAATGTAAATGTGCAAATCTAAACTCGGACTGAACCAGGAGTAAACCAGAACCATCATAAAACCACCAGAACAACCAGGACCAGGCTCAGACCCGGGTTTGGTCTCACACTGATCTGATGTTTCAGTCTCTGTGCGTCTCTAATGTGTGTCTAATGTGTCTTATTCTGTTCCTCTGATTTAAAATATCTATACCGAGCGTTATCATGAGAGCCTTATTTGTCGTTGTCTCTGAATGCAGTCTGTAAAATGTTGTTCTAATGAAAGGAGAAGTGTTTTGAAATGATGTGTCACACAATCCTTCAAAGAGTCTTTGTTTTATTGATTAAACTGAAAACCTAAACAGCACAGTAAATAAAAGGAACACTGTGCATTTAACCGATAGGATTGTTGTTTAGTGGTTCTCAAACTGTGGTACAGGTCCCACTGGTGGTACTCCAGAGTTTTATGCAGTTCAAGTTTAATTTAGAGACAGTTTTATTTCTGTTTTAGTGATTGATCTGTCCAAGTTTAAACTTGTTTACTCTTAGTTTAGTCCTGGTTTGGTCTGAGTGTAGACCTGGTTGAATCTTGCTTTTGGTTTTGTCCTGGACCTGTTCTAGTCCTGTTTTAGACCTGATTTAGTTCTGGTATAGCCCCTGTTTTGCCTTTATGTATTTTTTTCTTGGTTCAGATCAGATTAGTCCAGATTTAGACTCACCTCAGTTTAAGTCGGTATTTTGAAATATTTTCTAAGATGGTGGCGATGATTTAGGATAAAAAACAGTAACTATGTAAACGTACAGGCACAGGACAGTACTTGTGTATTTACTGCATGTATTCTGTACTCTTGTATTCTTGTTTATGATCTTAAAACTCATTTCTGAACAGACTTCTGTGAGACTTCAGACGTTGCCGGTATCTGTAACCGACGCCTAAAGCAGGAAGTGTAAATGTTCACCAGAGGGCGGCAGTAATGAGTCACATTCTTTTTACTCTAACTGTAGAAATATTATATTCTGCATTAACAGTACTCGTAGTTTAAGACAATTTTTGTCCTTCCACCTCTGGTTAACTGCTGAAAATGTTTGCGTCTGTGTTTTGATCAAAGGCCATCGGGAAAATGGTTTAGTCCTGGTTAGACCTGGTTTTGGTTCTCAGCATTGATCATGTAAAGTTTATCTGTAGTTTTTGAATGGTTTTGTTATAACAGTTTTTAAAATAACCAGTATATACATTTATTCTTTAGAGCAGTGCCTTTCAAACTGTGGTGCATATCCCACTGGTGGTACACAGGAGTCTTTAGCAGTTCAAGTCCTGGTTTAGACAGCTTTATTCCTGTTTTAGTTACGGCTGGTCCTTGTTCAAGCCTGATTTAGACCTGGTTTTATCTAATTTTTTTTACTGGCTAATTCCAGGTTTAGTCTGGTTTTTACCCAGTTTAGTCCTAGTTTAGTCCTGGTTTAGCTCTAAATTAGTCCTGGTTTAGTCCAGGCTTAGCTCTGGCTTAGTCCTGGTTTAGTTCCTGTTTAGCCCTTGTTAAATCCAAGTCCATGTAGATCACTGGTCCAGTCTAAAACCAGTCCTAAATCCTCCTCGATGGCGTCGAACATGGGCGAGGCCTCTCTAAACGCCACCTTGCTGCAGTCCCGGGGTTTATTGGAGAAGGCGCTGTTGGTCACGGTGGTCACCTTGCCCGCCGTTGTGTTCCTCTTCGTGAACACTGTCATGTTCTACACGCTGCGCAGCAAACCCGTGTTCCGCGAGACGTCCCGTTACATCCTGGTCTTCAACCTGCTGTCGGCGGACACCCTGCAGCTCGTCCAGAGCCAGACCTTGTACCTCCTGGCCTGGTCGCGGGTGCGCTTCTCGTACCCGGTCTGCGGATTCCTCGTCATGGTGGTGGAGTTGACCAACGAGATCTCCCCGATGACTCTGGTCCTCATGTCGCTGGAGCGCTACATCGCTGTCTGCTTCCCCCTGCGGCACCCGAACATCGCGACGCTGCGCAACACCTCAGTCGCCATCGCCTGCATCTGGACCTTCAACTCCCTGAACATCATGACGCGGGTACTGCTTCTCATAGAGTTCCCCTTCGAGAAGCTCCCGACTTTGGAGATGCCGGATTTCTGCTCGGACGTCGCACTCTCTGTCGGTCCGAGGTCTGTCATGTACGACCTGGTCTACACCTGCGTCCTGTTTGCGTCGGCGGCGGTGGCCATCGGGGCATCGTGCGTCGGCGTGATGCTGGCGGCGAAGTCGGCCTCGGCGGATCGGTCCTCGGCACAGAGGGCCTACAGGACGGTCCTGCTGCACCTGTTCCAGCTCGGCCTGAGTCTGAGCGCGACCATCTACAGCCCGGTGCTGATGGAGCTGGTCAAAATCGTCCCTCGCATCATGTTTGTGAGGATCCATAACGTGTTCTACGTTAGCATGGTGATTTTCCCAAGGTGTCTGAGCCCGCTGATCTACGGACTCAGGGACCAGAGCATCAGGCCGGTCCTGCTCCAGAACCTCTGCTGTGGAGCCAGGGTCTTCAAACACAAAACCAACACCAAGTGACTCCACGATGTTGTCGAAGTCCTGCCAGGCCCCGGTCACCTCCACAGTCTCACAGTAATGGGCCAAGAGATGTTTGACCCTGGGGTTTTAACACAAACCCTAGACACTAACTTTGAGTTTGAGTTCAGTGCCTTGGCAGCAGTCTCTCCAAGAGCTTTTAGCTTGGATTTTTGTTCCTCTTTCTTTTGATACAGTTTTATTTGATCATAGGATTCCTCAAAAACCAGTCAAGAATTTTACAACAAGGTCTACAACAATGTGAAAGGACAAGTGGGAGTCGAACCGCCAACCCCAGCTCTGTTCACTTCTTCTGTCAGAGTGGAACATAGACCAAAAACATCTCCATGATTTCCATGTCCTCCTTGTACTCCTGTCTTGGTGTAGACCTGGTTTAGTCTTACACCAATTTAATGCCCTGCTGGTGAAGCAATACCTATGGCCCCCCTTGGTTCTGCATCAAACATAAAACAACTGATAAATGTCTTAAAACAGTAACCCGGGATTTCCACTGCATGCAGATCCGCTGCACCGCAGGCCGCTGACAAACATTTAAGTAGTTGGGCACAAAAAACTTTACAAGTGCAATAAATGTTTAATTGTGTCTATCATTGTTTCCTAACCTAAAGTTAAAATAAATTGCCTGCAAAGTATGAATATCTAAAACATAAGCGAAATAATGATTAAATATAAATATTGTAATCAAAAATGTCCATACGGAATGATATTACTTTGAAAATCCGGATGTTGAGCACGTCAGTTTCCTGTTTGGTGGATTCTGAGCTGCGGAGGTCGATCTGAACAGAGTCTGCTGTCGAACAAAACAGACTGAGTATCTGCGGCGCAGGGCGGAGCACGGCCGGACCGGCGCCGCAGAGCTGCGGAGGCTGTGGAAACGCTCTCATTCACTAGAACGGCTGCGTATTTAGTGTGCGTGGTGCAGCGGAGCTGAGTCCATGCAGTGGAAATTGAGACAGTTGCCTGCATGCAGACACCGACCTAAAGATGGAAGCCCTGTTTTATCCCGACTCTGCTCCAGTCAGTAGTTGGGAACAGTTGTTGTGGCGAGTCACCCCAGAAATCTGTGAGTGAGACCCCACCAGACCTCAGTCACTGTCAACCCTGCAGAAAGAAATCCTGTTGTGTCTTTTATTTGTCAAATAAAAATCTGCTGAAACCAGTCTATTAGTATGTGCTCCAAGTCTTTACAAACTTGTCTATTGCTGTGAAAGTTGTGTAGTGTGTCCCGAGCTTAACCGCGCAGCAGCACAGAGCCTGTATCAGATCGTTGCCTCCCCTCAGATGAACACGCAGGAATCAGATCTACTGTGGCTTTCCCTTCGTCCTTGCTTCTTGGCAATGAGCTCACACTGCCACAGGATCAAACACAAGCCTGGACTGCAGCCTCTCAACACCCGACCTACCCCTGGATCTGTGCACCACTGACTCGCTTTCAACCCTGCAGCGCTCGAGAGCATCAGAGGCTACAACAGCAGTGGAAATAAATGCAATGTACTTGACGTTTGGCACTATTATCATTGCCAAAAGTACATTGCAGTTTATTATTTCTTGTATTTAAAGAAAACAAACACACATGCTTTGGTGAAGTCTAATGCTGCGTTCATGATAACATTGGAATCTCAGAAATTCTGACCTCTGACTGAAAAATGACCTTGAACACCATCTCAGGTCGAGATTTTTGCTCAGAAACTCGTGCCTAAGTGCCACACTGTGTTGTATTTGTTTTAAACATGATCAAGTATATAATGAAATGGTGTTTCAAGGTGAAGAAATGTATCTGAACAAATGGTGTAACCAGGGTCTGACCCAGACACCAGGCGCCGAATGAAGTGCACAGAGGGACAATGTGATAGTCCCATCTCAGACTATCTGTGGAGTGCAAAAGTGATAACAGCCCCTCCTTTACAACACGCACTGCTCTGCTTGGGAACTGGCTCAGATCCTGGACTACGCCCATATTTGGAGTAGGTGGTATGACATTGAGCCTGGGTCCAATCCGAGTATATATTCAATGTAAGAGGGACAGTAGGGAGTTGGACTACCCAGCGTAAGCCCTGTGTAAGACGTAGGCGGTAGGGACAGATCCAACCCAGAGCACTCTGTATAATTTGGCTTATGCAAATAAAAGACAAAAGACAAAAAGCTGATTGGAGTCTTTATTAACAAGAAAAAGAACACGTCATTTGATTTGGAAATTAGGGGTTTGAGCCCCCAAAGAGGTCAACGAGAGGACCACGGGTTGAGGTCCAGCGCGAAAAAAAAAAAAAGGCCCGGGTTAGGGTCCCGGCACCGCGGAAAGACGGGTGGTTAGAGTCCCCCGCACCAGGAGGTTAGAGTCCCCTGGGATTTGGGGTTAGAAGGTGAGCAGAAAACCTGTTTATTCAAATTTCTGCTATTGGCTAAACTAAATTGTGGTCAGTGTGTGTGGAGAGGACTGCAACAATGGAGGGTGAGTCTGACAAAGAGTTGAGTGAGTGTCAAGCTAAAAGCCAGTCTTTGTAGGTTATAGTAGGTCTTTGTGTCACTGTAATCTCATTTTTCTTACTTCTTCAACTGATGCTTGAAAGAGGATACACTATACAGAATATTTAAAATGTTTTCTTGTAATTCAAAAAATTGAAAACAATTCTGATAAAAAGCGGAAGAATAAAAAGCAAAGGAAAGCAGATTTAGAGAAAGTACAAGAACACAAAATTGTTTTGAAATGTGAATAACATGTAATAAAAAAAAAAAAAAAAAAGATCAGATACTGCTGCCTGTGTCCTCTGTTTTTCCAGACCTCTCCATGGTGGGACTTGACCTGGACCTGGACTCCTGCCCACTGTAAGTCCCCAGCAACAACAGCAGCAGCCTGAGCGGCCCCAGAGATAACAGCCGAGGTCGAGCCAGATTCCTCCAGTGACCTGCCAGTGAGACCTAAAGCCGACACGATCCACCTACACCATCAGGCCAAGCTACAGCTCCATCTGCAGCCACCCAAGCCATCAGACTCAGAACAAGAAGAACAGGAAGCCCAGTCCACCAGTTTAAACATGAGTTGAACTGACTGTAGCACCCATCACGTAAGAAAGCAAGTTTCTGTCGGGTCTTAAAGCTGCACTCTGTGAACTGGGCTCCTCCACACAATGTCCAATGGTCCAAGTTGCCAGTGTGAGGAAATGGACAATTACAGCATCACCAAGGACTTACACACAGCTGCTCTGACCATGCAGCGGGATGCAGAGAGCGCGGATGCCTGGGACAAGGACGTGACCGAGGCAAGGGTCGTGGTCACTGGAACAGAGGACAGAGGGTCCACCAAGGACAAAATAGAGGCCAAGACCACGTATGGTACACCTGAGGACAGTCTGGACACTGGACTGAGATTGTATAAGTTGGACACTGGATGCGAGACTGTCCACAAAGATACAGTGAAGGACCTCGCCTGAGTGCTCCGCAGGGGTCAGACTGACTGGGCAGCGAGGACAGACCCGGTGAGAGACGCACGGAGGAGACGTCACCCAGAGGAAGGTACTGCACCCACAACACACACACATTCACATCTGTAGCTCTGCAATGAAGAACTGCTTACTGCTAACACACACACATTGATTTCATAAGCAGACACTTATTTGGAGAACAAGACTAAGCCAGCAGCTACAACTTATGCAAGTCTGGTCTCATTGACAAATACAGCCTTGCCAGAATATACCATTGAATTGAATGGTATATTGGTTTCTTGTTGATTCGGAGGCCACTAATTCTGTGGTCAAAAGGCGAGTCTTAAGAAATCTCCCAAAATGAGTGGTTGTTATGTTTTACTCTGTCAGTGCCTCTGGTGACACTGTGCCAGAGCGATATGTCTCCACTTTCATGCTTAGACCCTGCAGGCAAAACTTTTAAGCTCTTTTCCATTTTTCCACATTATGTCCAGTTAATCTTCTGGGTTGAGATCTGATGTGCAGATTAAACATTTGCCTTATCTCCACACCAGAAGGTCCTCAGGTTGTAACAATTGATCAATTGGCCAATAACAACATATTCACAGGAGTCAGGTTGGGAACTGGGACTCCTTTATATTTATAGCAATGGAAATTGCCACCAACTCCAATTACTACAGACCTAATCAAAATGGCACAAACCAGGTGTCTCCTGAGGGAACTACTTATATGCATGAGGATGACCTGCACTGCACATCACACAAGTCACAGACTGGGCCCGCCTCTGACCCTGGGTCTCATTCTCTTCTGTGCTGAAGCAAACAGAATGCCTTTCACCTCTGTGTTACACTCAGACTGCTCTGTGTCTCTGGTGTCAGATAAGCATGACGCTTATCAAAACAGCACCTCCTCCTCCTCTTTCTCTCTGACTTTGAGGCTGCAGCCGTCCCTGCTTTAAAAGCAGTTTCACAGGACCTGTGGGCAAAAAGTAAAATATGATGTTGGTTTGATCAAAGATTGTGAACCAGTGGTGATCAGCCCTAAATCTACTTATAGGCCATGCAAGCACCAGTACCCCTTAAAACAAGAAGTTATTGATGTCATTACTCCAGTTTTAATGCTCTAAGGGAGGCAGGAGTAATACTGCTTTGTGAAAATTCTCCAGTACTTTTTTTTTTTATACAACTATATCACCATGGCATTAAGTGTTGCCATTTGCGGTCATGTAGTCAGACGTGGGAGAAGGTCAAAAGCCCCAGGTTACAACGGATAACCTGTACGATGGGAGTAGAAACACGTTAGACTGAGAGGGTTTAGCTTGCTCTTTTTAGATGGGACAGTAATGTTCGAAGATGTTTTGTTATGTTTTATTTATTTATTTATTTTTTTGATACTAGTGCTACTCTGAGTTTGTTTGTTGTTTGTGTCTCTGTTCTTTGTCTTTGTCTGTTTGTCCAATGTCCTGTCATGTCAATGTCTTGTCGTTGGTAATAATAATGGCAAGACTGGTTAATTTACAAGCTACGCCCCTCCTTGTCTGCATACCAACCCAACATGATGATCTTTAGTAGAGGCCTGAATCCCAGCCTTGCCTTCATAACAATTTTTAAGAAAAAAATTGGGGCAAATTGACACATGGGCTGGTCCATGTGTCGAAAGGGGGGATGTTAACAGCACTCAAGCAAAAAGTGGTACACAAAAGGGTTGACAGGTTATGTACAGAAATCTTGTCCACAGCACATAATGCAGGTAAAAGCACACACACAACACCTGCAGCTGGGGTAAGGAATCTGCATTTACTGAGAGCTCTGTGTATTTCTGTAAGTTTAAAATAACTAATTTAGGAAGCATTTTCTGTTTTATTTCAAAGGTCTATTGAACTTGTTGCAACAAGAATTAGAAACTCTGCTCATCTGAAACAGTGGTGACCTTCTGGGGTCATGTGATCACAGACAGGATACTTCCTGGCCTCAGCAATAATGCAACAAAATGTTTGAGTTAACATGACGTCATTCTTAAAAAATTGTGCACAAAAATGAAAGGGATATGGTAAAATACATTTTTGGGACTGACCAGACTCTGATGTGGACTTGACCAGGTTTAATAACACTTTCTGTGAGAATGTCTGTGTGAATGTGAATATGTGAACTCTAATCACTCTTTGTGTTGTTATGATCCAAAATGTTCATATTTCTGAAATTAACAGGTTTTAACAGGTGCTTAATAAAGATAATAAGGATCCAACAAACTGGATCCATATGGATCTGAACCCAGTGATGACAACTCTGGGAGTTGTTGTGTGTATATGTTGACATTTCTCTCCACAGACTGAACTATCACCTAAAAGCAATACAAATGGAACAAAAGACTGAGATGATATAAACCCATATGGAACAATATGAAATATGGAACAAGCACACTTCAGAAAAGTGTGTATCATTCAAGGAACTAAGGAAAATCCAAGGAAAAATACATGGATGTGGTAACTATAACACTTTTGGTAAATTATTTCAGATTGCCTTATCATATTTGATGCTTTTATGTGCTAACTATGTGAGTTTAACTTATTTTGCCAAATTACAACTTTACCAAAAAATCCATGAGAGAATTGAAATCAGAGATCATGGTCCAGACTCAAGACCATCCCAAAAAAAAAAAAAAAAGAAAAAAAAGGGGGATGGCATTGTTTTGTGTGCAACATGTTCCTCTATTTTCTCTCAGCAGGTCCCAGATAATACGTTTACCAGAAACATGTTTCCTAAATGAATGCTGTGAGGTATCACTGCTCCTATAACCTCCACTCTGGAAAAGTAGATAATAAAATGGGAAAGTGCTGAGGGGAAAACAGGCATCTCCACCAAAGCTCTGCCTGTACTGGAAACATCACAGCTGACCAACTGAGCCACCTGGACAACGCTGGCTCCTTTAAGAAAGGCCTCAACTCTCCACAACAACCTCTGCTCCATCTCCGGCTTCTACAACTTCCACTTGGATCAATGCCAGCCGCTTCAAAAGGTTCCTGAGCCAGGGGACAACTTCTCATCAGTCCGAGACAAACAACAACCTTCCTCTCTGGACATTGAGGACATCAACACTGACTGAGAGGATCACCACTCACTGACTCACAACAGTCAGGCTGCGTTGACCTGCACGGACACAGGTGTGAGCCTAGCACCGCCTGTGTTCGCTCCGGTGAATTCACAATACACACACATCTCACAACGAGCAGAGCACACAGCTCACAGGTTGTTACTGCAACTGAAGAACAACGACCAGACTCATCTGGCACATTTAACAAAAAGACTATGACATCTGAGCAAGACCTGACCCAGAGAGGGGCCAGGAGCAAAATCAGACATTGCAAATGGGCTTCGGGAAAGAGCCATACATGCTGCTGTCATCAACTTTATTTATTGATTATTATAAACAGGGTTTTATTATAATCAAAAGGGGGGAACATAGTGGAAATTTATTAATTTCTGTATTATCCCGTTAGTTTATTATTATATGAGCTTACAGCTGCAAGGCCAAAGCATGTTGTGTCTTAGTGCACCTGAGCCAGGACATGGTGACCTCTTATAGATCAGAGCAAAGATCTCAGATCTGCTGTGACCTGTATCCCTCCTGCAATAACGGATAAACCATTCTGACTTTAACTTTCCTAATCTTTATTACTCGTACTGTGCAATTGCTGGAGTTGATGACCGCTGATTAATAAAGAGGGTTTTAAACACCAGGGGACATGGTACGAGCCCCTGCACGTGGATATGCAGAGCACGGTCATTTGGTTGAATAAGCTTTGCTAATGTGTAAAAAAAAAAAAAAAAAGGAAGATACGTGGTTTTTTCATTATTTGCTTTGCAGCTTAAATTTTGTTGATCTCCGATTGGAGATCAAAAGGGGGAATGTTGTATGTGATTTTAACATGATCAAGTTTATAATGAAATGTGAAGAAATGTATCTGAACTAATCATGTGACCAGGATCTGACCCAGACTCAAGACACCACAACAAGTGCAAGGGAACAATCTGTGCTGGAAATGTGGCCTTCATGGGAGCAGAAGTGATAATAGCCCCTCCCTTACAACTCGCACTTCTCTGCTAATGATAACAACCCCTCCTTTACAACTCGCACTGCTTTGCCTGAGAACTGGTTCAGATCCTGGACTATGCCCTAATCTAGAGTGGGTGGTATGAAGTTGAGCCTGGGTATATGTTCAGTGTGATAGGGACGGTCGTTGTTGGATGCCCAGCGTAAGCCCTGAGTAAGACGTAGGCGGTAGGGACAGATCCAACCCAGAGCTCTGTTTAATTTGGCTTATGCGAATAAAAAGACAAAAAGACAAAAGAAACTGATTGGAGTCTTTATTGATTAGAAAAAGAACACGTCACCTGACTGAAAGGGCTAAACGGATTGCGTCATTTATAACACCCAGTGGTTTGTACTCTTATAATGTCTTTCGGGTTGAGAAATGCACCAGCCACTTTCCAGCGCCTGATGAATTTGGTTGTGCGAGATCTGGTTGGTTGTGCTGTGTACCTGGATGACTTGATTGTGTATTCAGATAGTTGGGAGGAACACCTTCAGCGGGTTAAAGCTGTTTTTGAACCTTTGTCTTGCGCTAATTTGACAATCAACCTAGCTAAGTGTGAGTTCGCGAGAGCCACTGTGGTTTACTTCGTGTGGTGGGTCAGGGCACTGTAAGACCAGAGCGTGCTAAGGTTCTGGCAATAGACCACTATCCACTACCCACAACCAAAAAAGAGCTCATGCGATTTCTAGGCATGGTGGGTTACTATCGCTGTTTTTGTCCAAATTTCTCTACAGTTGTAGCTCCTCTGACTGACCTTCTGAAGGGTAAAGTGAGGTTTGTCTGGACTTCTGCATGTCAGGGGGCATTCGAAAGGGTGAAGGCTTTAATTTCCAACTCTCCTGTCCTTGCAGCCCCTCGGTGGGACAGGCCATTTTGTTTGGAGGTAGATGCCAGCTTTGTTGGTGCAGGGGCAGTGCTGTTGCAGGCTGATAAGATGGGAGTGAATAGGCCAGTGTGTTTCTTTTCAAAGAAATTTAATTGTCATCAGTTAAACTATTCAGTCATTGAGAAAGAAACCCTTGCCCTGTTGTGGGCCCTACAACACTTTAATGTGTATGTAGGCAGTGGTCCTGTTGTGGTATACTCTGACCATAACCCTCTCACCTTCCTTAGCAGCCTTCAGTCCCAATCCAACGTCTCATGCGCTGGGCGCTCCTCCTCCAAGCCTATAACCTTGAAGTCCGGCATATCAAAGGACGGGACATTGTAGTGGCCGACGCCTTGTCTCGTGCCTATTCTATTTAGGTAATGTATATTAGTTTTCAAAGTACCCTTAGGGGGTTCCTTCTTTGTTGGGGGGGGGGGGGGCTGGGCCATGTGGGGAGTGCTGTAGTGCCTGCCCTGTTGCTCCTCCCTCTGCCCAGGTGTGGCTGCTGCTCCACCCTTGCTTCCAGGGGATAAAAGGCCCGCCTATTCTCCTCTGCGCTCTCTCTCATCTCCGGCCTCGCTACCTCGTGCCACGCTGCTCTGCTGCTGCCAGGCTCCAGGCCTCTCCTCGACTTTATGCACATTTGAGTTTGTACTTTCCTTTTCGCACTTCATCATGTTCGCATACATACACTCAACACATCCAAGCACCCACAATACACTACTGACACTCACACCTTATCATACTTTTTGTTAATATTATATTTTATATTTAATCTTTCGTTGAGCACTTTAAACTTTGGCATTGTCTCCCCTCTTTTGTTGTGGCCTCGAGCCGGTCATAACAGGTACAAGTAAAATAAAGATATATACTGTGGTTTATAGTTTATAACTATTATACTGCACAAATCACCTTATTTTTGAATCAACTGTAAAACTAACTGTGGGCAGTGTTCTGGGACCACTCACAGCCAAATGCATCTCTGTTATTTCAATTCCCAAAACCACTCAAACAATCTTAATACATGCATTAGGCTAAATTAAGCTTCTACAAATATCACAGAAATTACAAAGTCATATCTGTGCTGTACAATAGCTACAAATGCAAACAGGCTACTTTCAACAAGAACTGTCACCACCGAGCCTACTGTTATGTGATGAACCCTAAAATGTGGGTACAAAGAGATCAGAGAAGCATTGCTCAGTAAAAATGCCCAACTTGTCCTGAGTCAGATTTACAGACTGTCACTGTTGATACTGGGCTCCTTTAGCATCTTCTGCTGGAGCTGTATTTGTCTTTAATACTCTACATTCTTTACTCCCAGCCTTCTGCCTTAGTTTCCTCCTCTGTTACCTGACAAAATATTCAGTTTAATGAACAGAGTGAAACGTTTGGTCAGTGACGTGCCTCACAAACAAGATGCTAATTTGATAAATTAGCCTACTTACATGTTAGCTCAGAGTCTAACTCCTCTGTGACCTCCTCTCCTGCTGCAGCTCATACTCCTCTGGTATCTGTGTCCAATGCCTGGTTTATTGTAATTTTATAAAGCTCTACAGCTGTATTATTGTCTTCTGCTGATATCATTTGTTTACTGTCTACATCTGACAGCTCTGGAAAACAAAAAATACTCAAATGAAATGATGACTTGTGCCGTAAAACGAGTCCCTCTCCATGGGGAGGGCCATGAGTAACCGTTTAAACACACAGTATTTGCAGCAAACATACATTATTTAAATAAAATGCTAACTAACTAACGCCTGTCCCATACGCTGTATTGATGACCCACCCCGACTGAAAAAACAACTTTCAGGGCGTTTATAAGTTTGCTTTGCGGCAGCAGTAGAGAGATGTGTGACCCAGCTGTAAAATCCAATAAAGCCCCTTTCACATAGAACGTAGCGGGCGCTGTACTCGCCGCCGGCAGAGTGGGAGCGCAGTGCGCAGTTCGTGAGCATGGCAACCACACAGACCATGAAGTGGTGTCAGCAAGGTAGCAATCGAGGCAAATTTTTAGAAAGGCAATTTAGCCTCGTATTCTTTTACTCTCAGTGAAAGTAACGTTCAGGGCCGCCACAGTCCTCTTATAATCACAGCATGAGGACTACGCCCTGTATGCTAGGCTAACTTTCTAATATGACAATAGTAAACATCCCACTTCTACCGCTTTGTCTGAACGAACCTTTCAGGCTCAGTGATTGGACGCGGTGCTTAGCTTGGCGGCTGCGCTCTAGCCGTGCTTTTACACACAAATCAATGGAATTTGTCGCAGTGCTCGCCGCCTGCTACGTCCTGTGTGAACGGGCCTTAAAGGTTTTCCCATAGCCAGTATTGAGCTGCTGTTGCCATGGTAATCCCGCCGTAATCTCACAAGACTTCGCGCGATCCCCACCGGGAAGTTTAAATACAGAGCGTGAACGTACAGAGCAGACATACATTTGTAACTGGTTCACCCTTTGTGTTGTTGGTCTGCGTTGTGTTGTTGATCTGCGTTGGTGTTGTTGATCTGCGTTGTGTTGTTGATCTGCGTTGTGTTGTTGGTCTGCGTTGTGTTGTTGAGCTGCGTTGTGTTGTTGAGCTGCGTTGTGTTGTTGGTCTGCGTTGTGTTGTTGGTCTGCGTTGTGTTGTTGATTTGCGTTGTGTTGTTGGTCTGCGTTGTGTTGTTGATCTGCGTTGTGTTGTTGGTCTGCGTTGTGTTGTTGGTCTGCGTTGTGTTGTTGATCTGCGTTGTGTTCTGAGCGCAGTGAATGAAGACAGAGACTTGGTCTGGGTCGGCTGTTGTTTACTCTGTTTGAGATCACAAACATGAAACTGCTGTGAGTTTGCTGCACAACCTGGGTCCATCACATCTCCCTCCCATATAGTTTGAAGCAGCATCATTTAGTTTACATTACATCATATTTAAGCAATTAAGAGACATTAACAGTCACAATTTTGTAAGAAAAAATTGCAAAGAACATAGACAAAGCTATGAATAAAAAAACAGCAGTGTCCCCAGAAACATAGCAGAAAGTGTTCAAACACATAGGCACAAGTTTCATATAAAGTACACAGCTGAACACTAATAAACACACACACTCTGAACGGACTTGTACAGAGATCACACATTAACATCGTACCTGTTTGAGATCACAAACATGAAACTGCTGTGAGTTTGCTGCACAACCTGGGTCTGAAACTTCTCCCTTCACAAGGAAATAAAACTCAAAATAAAGAAAAATGAGTATAAACAGCCCATGAGAAGTGGCGCGAATTTAAGCTAGCTGCTGTACAACTGTATGACCCCAGCTCGTCTTGGCTCGTAAAACATAGGATTAAAACAATGATTTCTACATAAGGTTCACATTTAGCACTTGGTAGGCAGAGGAAAGACATCCCAACACATTTTAATGTACGGACATATCATCCTGAAACCGTTCATTAGACGGGAAAAATGTTTTTTATCAGGACCCAAAGTTTAGTCTTACCTCCTTTATAACAGCGCGTCCCCGTGTGCGCCGCGCTGCGTTCAAGTGCAATAGGACACACTCACAACCTTACTTAAACACAGCACCAATATAACAGAAAATAACTGATTGGCAACTGATTTGGTGGAATTCGATAAAGTATTATTAGTCCCCTGTTACACATTGTTTGTTAGATGCGTGGGACGGCCAGAGCGAGAGCTGCTGCAGGTACATCAGTTACCTAATCTAACCACTGGTTTTACTCTAAATGCTCCGTTTTTAAGTCTTGTACTTGTCAACTTGTAGATGCTTCCCCTGCGACTGAATCGTGCTGATTGTGACTCATGTACAAGTAAAGGAAAGGAATTGGTGCGTCTCATACTGTGTGTTGTATGCTAATGCTAACCGGCGCAAACGTTAGCCGCCGCGCTAGCATTAGCCACAGCTAATGTCCTTTATATGGTGTTCTTTGGGCCCTGCTGCTTTATTTTCTGATTATGTGCCAGCGTTTTGAATGTATTTAGTGCAGAAACAATCTTCACACTGTTGTATGTTGTGATGTTAGTAGCCATTGCTATTTTTTTTTAAATGTTTTCTTTTAAGCTAATACTAGGCTAACATGACTAGTTTGTCTCTAGTCACCCGTTTATATTGAATAACCTTGGCCAAATAAATTGTAGCTTCTATTTTAATACTAAAATGGCACTTTAATGTTATTGTATGCCTTGCAGTGGTAATATTATGCATTTTATTCCAAATAAATGATACTGTTATTAAGATATTACTTTACTTTTAGTAGAAGCATTTATGTATTAATGCTCATTTCTAAATTGAGTATAATTTCACTGTAAAATGTGCAAATATTTATCATTGCTCTTAATATAAATAAGCTTTTGTAAAAGATTGTGTGCACTAAAAACTGAAACATGCATGTTCATGTACAGGCCAGGTACAGGTGTGAATGGAGCGCTACCAGACAACTCTGTCCAGAAGAAGTCCTCTTCTTGATGATACTACTATTACTACTACTACTACTACTACTACTACTACTACTGGGATGCGGTAGGAGGCTTGCAGCCACTCACTTCTCTCATGTTCCCTCCATCTCTAACGTGCTTTGGTTTATGTTTGTTGGACTTGTGTTTTTATTTCTTGGATGATTATCGACTAAACTGTTACCTGTGAGCATGAGCGGATTATCGGAGCGTTGCGTTTGGATTGCAGAATTGTCAAGCCGTGAATGAACTTTACTGTCCCAAAAGAACTGTGTCAAGCTCAAACTTTGTTAAAGTGCACTTGTAAATTATTGTATATATTTATTCATGTAACACAACAATCTATGGCCTGTCGGTTGCATTGCACTCAGACTTGCTGTCTTTATTGAGCGCTGCTTTCTTTTCTTTCCTCCTAGAGACAAATAATTTTAATTAATACTACCATTAACTGAATTCTTCACTTCATATACACTCACCGGCCACTTTATTAGGTACACCTTGCTTGTACAGGGTTGGACCCCCTTTTGCCTTCAGAACTGCCTTAAGGCCTAGATACACCAAGGCGACTCCCAGACTGCCACCGTTAAGACGGAGCGACAGCTCGTCTCCTCTCGTTCCCTCCCGTTTCCTCATGTCGCATGACCTTTTTCCCTCTTCATACACCGAAGCAACAACCGTCCTAAAGACCGTGTAATTACCCCCCCAAAGCGGCAGATGGCGCTAGCCAGTGAAAAAAGATCAACGGAAGTGACACAATGTTTGTGGAGTACATCTGCATGTAGCGCGCCTTGGTCTCTGCCACTGTTCTCAGCTTGTTTGAACATTTGAGAAGCGTGATAATGGCCGGTTTGGACATTGTTTTTGTGGATTAGGTGCCGCTGCTCTGTTACTTGAAGAAGATAACTTTCCGCACGGAATTGCGAAGAATGCAAAAATGGTGACAGTACGCTGCCACAGTGGTTTTCGCCTCTCGTCACTCTGTCACTTCCGCTAAAATTCCCGTGAGCTGATTGGCGCGGCAGCTGCAGTGCTAGGCCTATCAGAGCGCTTTGTGCCAAAGACCAAAGACGCCGATTCAACAACAACAAGGCTAATCGGCAGGAAACTGGTCAGACGGCCTCCGTCCTGGAGCGATGGGGGACGACGGCGCATACATATCAAAAGGACGGAAATGAGCGACGTGGAAGAACCGTTAAGACGGGGGATCGTCGCCTTGGTGTATACCCCCCTTTAATCCTTCGTGGCACAGATTGAAACTTTCTCTGAGCTTTTAAAAGTCACCAAAAAGAAAATGTGATGTTAAAAATTAACAGTGGTAGTAGAAGTAGTAGAGGTCATCGTTTTTTTCTGTAGAACTGTATTTAATAATGTTGAGTGATGTTATTATGCAGTAACAGTACTTTTACTTGAGTACTCTGAACCAGTGACTTCACCTGAACCTGAGAGAGTCATGTTGTTGAAAATACCTGGTGACGTCGTGTTGTGGGAGTCAGACCTGAGTTCATAAAACGACCAGAACAACCAGGACCAGGCTCAGACCCAGGTTTGGTCTCACACTGATCTGATGTTTCAGTCTCTGTGCGTCTCTAATGTGTGTCTAATGTGTCTTTTTCTATTGTTCTGATTCTAAATGTTTTATTTGTCATTTTCTCTGTAAAACTAGGTTTTAAAGGGGACAATGTGTCTTATATTGTTCTGATTCTAAATGCTTTATTTGTCATTTTCTCTGTAAAACTAGGTTTTAAAGGGGACAATGTGTCTTATTCTATTGTTCTGATTCTAAATGCTTTATTTGTCATTTTCTCTGTAAAACTAGGTTTTAAAGGGGACAATGTGTCTTATTCTATTGTTCTGATTCTAAATGCTTTATTTGTCATTCTCTCTGTAAAACTAGGTTTTAAAGGGGTCAACCTGTAGCTAAAGTGGATTTAAAGAGTTTCCAGCTTCTTACCTCAGGCTGGATTCAAACAGGACTTCAGAACCCGTATGTTTACCTGTGCATTTAACCGAGGGACTTGTTGTTTAGTGGTTTTCAAACTGTGGTACAGGAGTCTTCTGGAGTTCAGGTTGAGTTTAGAGACAGTTTTATTTCTGTTTTAGTGATTAATCTGTCCATGTTTAGACTTGTTTACTCTCAGTTTAGTTATGGTTTGGCCCTAGTTTAGACCTGGTTTGGTCTTGCTTTTGTCTTGGTTTTGTCCTGGCCTAGTCCTAGACTTGTTCTAATCCAGGTTTGCTTCTGGTTTAGATCTGGACCTGTTCTAGTCCTGCTGCAGAAACGTTACTGATCACAATCTTTCAGTTTTATCAAATGTAAATGTGCAAATCTAAACTAGGACTGAACCAGGACTAAACCAAGACTGAACAAGATCTAAACCAAGACTAAACCAGGTCTAAGCCTTGTTGATTAAATCCTTTCCAGGTTGTGCAATGAAAATATTTTAGGATCTGCTTTAAAAAGATCTTGTGTAAAACTGATTTAAATCTGAATATTATTGAGCAGACTTTAAATTCCTGTCAGAATGTCTCATGTCCTGTGTTTTTGCAAAGATAACTCTGAGACCAAGACTAATCATGAATACGTCAGGAGTAAACCAGGTCTAACCCAGGTCTAACCAGGTCTAACCCAGGTCTAACCAAGGTCTAACCAAGGTCTAAACCAGGACTAAACCAGGACTAACCCAGGTCTAACCCAGGTCTAACCCAGGTCTAACCCAGGACTAAACCAGGTCTAACCAGGACTAAACCAGGTCTAACCCAGGTCTAACCCAGGTCTAACCCAGGACTAACCCAGGTCTAATCCAGGACTACAACCTAGGGCTGGGTGATATGGCTAAAAAATGAAATCTCGATTTTATTTATTTTTTCCCCTTACTCAGCCAATTTACATTTTTAAACTATTTTGTCTCATTGGCTGACAAAAAAATAAAAAAATAAAAAAATAATAATAATGAAATGTAGGTTAATTGTTTTTAAATGAGATTATTGCATAGATACATATTTTTATTTTAGCTATATATTCTAAATGTCTGCAAGGCAGCAGCAAAGTGCATTGCTCTAACAGTGACATTAGTGAAGACATTGTCTTTTAAATTTAGCCCTCTCTGGTTCTAAAGACCAGGTCTATTATAATTTTACACACTGTATGAGGAATGTGAAAAGATGCTAACTACAGAGCATGTGGCTAATTAGCACATAAACAAAGACACATAAGTTACTGCTGCAAGTCACACTACGCTGTTCGTTTGGGCCACACTGTTGCCACATCTAAATGAAGGCATTACTAAGGTAAAGGGACTGCTTTCTCTGTGATTATTAGTGTTTTTAGCGTCTACAGAGTGTCCACAGTCAGTATTTACGCTGCCCTGGACGCTAGCAGCGCCATTAGCCACAACACAAGAAACAGTGTGGTGCCTGGAGGACGCTAACTTCGCTAAATTTGATTTTATGATTTTGCTATTTCTGACATTGTCCAAAATTAAAAACACGCATTAATCAAATCAATTCGATTTATCGTCCAGTCCTACTACAACCTGGTGTAAAGATGTTTTAAATCCAGTCTAAACCAGGTCTAAACCTCGGTGTAAACCATGTCTAACAGCTCTGAGGCCCAGTACCAGGGCCTGATGGAGCGCGTCATCCTCTCGGTCCTCACCTCTGCTCCCTGTCTGGTCTTCCTCTCGGTGAACGTGACCATGCTGTGGACCCTGCGCAGTAAGTCCGTCTTCAGGGAGACGCCTCGGTACTGTCTCCTGTTTAACCTGCTGCTGGTTGACACTCTGCAGATGGCTCTGAGCCAGCTGCTGTACCTGATCGCCGTGCCGCGCCACATCCTCTCCTTCCCCGTCTGCGGAGCTCTGGTCATGGCCGCCGAGTTGGCCAATGATATCTCCCCGCTGACTCTGGTGGTGATGTCGCTCGAGCGCTACGTGGCCGTGTGCTTTCCTCTGCGCCACTCGGTGATTGCCAGCCTGAGGAACACTGCGGCGGCCGTCCTGCTGCTGTGGGCGCTGTGTTTCCTGAACGCCATGGTGCGGGTCGGCCTCATGCTGCAGTTCCCCTTTGACACGCTGGACTCTCTGCAGATGACGGACATCTGCAGCATCTTGACCATCAGGATCGGCCCGCTGTCTGCGCCGTACAACCAAGTCTCCACCAGCATCTTGTTCATTTTCTCATTGGTAGCCATCATAGCGTCGTACGTGGCGGTGATGCTGGCAGCGAAAAGATCTGCCTCAGAGAACTGCGTGAAGGCTCGGAACACGGTCCTCCTGCACTTGTTCCAGCTGGTGCTGAGCCTGTCCTCCACCGTCTACAGCCCCCTGCTCTTGGCCCTGGCCCGCACTGTGTCGCGGATCGTCTTTGTCAGGCTGCGGACCGCCTTCTACGTAGTTGTCTTCATGTTCCCTCGGTGTCTGAGCTCACTGATCTACGGCATACGGGACCAGAGCATCAGGCCGGCGCTGCTCAGTCACCTCCTCTGCAGAAAACACAGGTGACGCTCCGGAGATCTCCAGCAGGGGGAGTAGAGAGCAGCAGCAGTCATCAGTCTGTATCACATACGGTAAATATCAGTACATGTAAATGTCAAGATCCACTGCAGAGTCCAGCCCTCTCCAGCAGAGGGAGCAGCGGTTTTCTGCAGGGCCCATAGCTGTGCACCATTTAGCAATGATCCAAGATTTATGAAAATATAACTTACGAATGCATCAATAAAAGGGAAAAGTCTGAAAAACATCTCCAGCAGGGGGAGTAGAGAGCAGTGTGCTATTTTTAACCTGCAAGGTTCAAGAAATTATGTTTAGAAACAGTTACCTCCAGCAGGGGCAGTAGAAGTAGTAGCATATTTCTAATAGGTGTGAAAAAAAAAAAAAGTTTTTCTTTTGCATCTTATGTGCATTTCAGTGGTGGAAGAAGTACTCTCTTTCTTTAATTAACCCTCTGGGCTCTATGGTGGCCATTTGTGGCCATTTCACTTTATTTTTTTTAACCATTTGAGTTGTGTTAATGATAATGGCATGAAACTTCGCAGGGGTCTGGGCTTTTAGAAGACCTTTTAATTTTCAACTGCAGCTCTGTAAAAATATCAATAATAAACTGTGTACACAAAAAAGTCAGACTCAGCTCTATCGTGGCCATTTGTGGCCCATTGACTCCCATCATAACGACCTTTTTTGATCCCTTGCAATTAACAGTATAAAATCAAATAATTCATGTAAAATGGCTTTCATTGTAAACTCAAGACATGAAAATATGTGTTTTTGAGGTTATTTGGCATTTCATGCCTTTTGTCTATTCTTTGTCAAGGGAGTAATTTTAAGTAATATTTTAAGTTTCCTATAGGGGAGAATAATGGCTCACTGCGCTCCATTGAAGCAAATTAATGAGTCAGTTCTGATATAAGTGTGCTCTGAGGGTCAGATACTTTGTGTCTGTGCATTTGAAGAAAAAAAAAAGAGTAGGGGGTGGTATTGAGGGGGTAAAGTGTCAAATTGCAGGGGCAGCTTTGAATCAAAGCTGTAGCAGCAGGTAAACAAAAACAAACACTGGCACTGTTTATAAATTTGTCCTGGAGTTTATTCAGGTGCAGCCACTACCAACGCTCTAAGTGAATCCTAATCTAAGAAAGTAAGTCACTCTAGCTCCCAGATCATTTGTATCTCTGGTAAGATGGTAAAAATGCTGTATTCATTGCTTGAATACGTGCGATTCTGTGGTGTGCTCTGAGAGTGAACTGAGGGAGCTAACAGGGGGGTAACGTGCTTTGTAGCAGTGTTTGTCCATGCTCAAAATAAGTAATATTACAATAAAAACACATTTTTGTTACTGTTATGGATACTGTACTGCCATGAGGATTAGAAAATATTAGGGTCCATCCATTATAGGGAGTAATGACATCTCTCTCAGATACAAGAGCAACACTCTGGTTCCTGGTCCTGCAGCACTGGAGCTGCTCTGTACTCTCCGCAGGGTGCTCGAGGGTTCATGGGAGTTCGACCTGTCTACAGGCGTTTGACCGTGTCTCTCATGGGTCCCTTAGGGGGCGCTCTGGGAGTATGGGGTCTGGGGCCGTCTGCTAAGGGCTGTATGACTGAAGCAGGAGATTGGTTCATGACAGTAAGTCAGACTGTTGTAATAAAGAAGGAGCTGAGTTAAAAGCCAAAGCTCTGGATTTACTGTCGATCTCTGTTCCTACTCTCTTCTGTCATGAGCTTGGGTTAAGACCATAAAGACAAAATCTCAGATACAAGCAGGCGAAACAGGTTTCCTCTGCAGGGTATCTGGGCGCTCCCTTAGGTGGTTTTCACACAAGTTGGTGTGCTCCTTGGTGCGGCCTCAGGGTGCACTAGATGCAGTTGTGTTTACTTTTCTGTTAGTTTGGTTCCTGTTCACGCGCGTTGTTTACCATTAGCCTCAAACACCACACCATAAACCACATGATAACCGTCAGCTGACTGACAAACTTGTTTCCATGACAATGGGTCTCAAGCACTACATTTCGAAGTGTTCTGAAGCGCACCATCACAAGCCATCACGCGCCTAATGTGTGGCTTCCCCTCTCTGAGGTCTGCCAAACTGTTTATGAGGATACATGCAGAGGCTGTAGCCTTTGCAAAACAGTGCTCTCAAGAAAAGAAGAGTTTAGCTCTGTGTGTTACGCCGTGGAACTCAGTACAGGATGTGGGAAGATTCTCCTACTATGCGCCATGACGCACGGACCACTCGGGATACTACTTCATACACAATGTGTTTTTGGCTGGCACTTTTTTTATGCACACTGAGAGGAATCGCTGACTGGACAGCAGCCTGCTAAACCAGGTGGGTTTACTCTCGCAAATGACTGACGGTAATTATCTCTAACGGAACCACTGGTGGGTCGGCCCGAAGTCAGCAGATTTTACCCCATAGACACCGCTCCAGGTAGCAGCAAGAGTTGGTGGTCCTGCTCCGAGACCTCCTGTTTAGAGCGGTCTGAGAGACATCTGAGAACGGCCGTTTAGTGCACACCTGAGTGTGGCTGCTGTGTTCACACTGACACAAGCACACCACACTCGTGTCGAAAGCTCTTTTGAGCCGACCTGACCAGTGTCAGGGTGAAAACGCTCTTAGAGACAGGCTGAGGAGCTTGATCACCTGGGAGAATCTCGTACAAGAGCCGCTGCTCCTCCACATCAAGAGGAGCCAGCAGAGGCTTGAGCACTGAATGCCTCCTGGATGCCTCCCTGGGGAGGTGTTCCAGGCATGTCCCACCGGGAGGAGGCCCCGGGGAAGACCTAGGACAGGCTGGAGGGACTATGTCTCTTGATTGGCCTGGGAACGCCTTGGGATTGGAGGAAGCGGAGAGGGAAGTGTCCAGGGAGAGGGAGTCCAAGGTTTAGTCTCTTGCCCTCTGTGACCTGTCCCTGGATACAGTGGTAAAAGATGGATGGACTGTATAGATAATGACTTCTCTCTATTGTGAAATATTGATGTTTGTCTTTTATGGCCTGAAACATATAATGTTAGTTATAAATAATGGTCAACATGTTAGTGGTAATATGTAAGGCATCTGGTATTCAAAGGGTTAAATTATAGAATTTATAACAAATTTGGGTTTTATTATTAGGATTTATGCACATTAAACAACATCAAGCAGTGAAAGTAGCAAATATGTTCAGTATGTTGTGTTTGCACAGCATTTCAGTAATGTAAACAAGAGCTGGAAACCAAGTATGTTACATGAAATTGCTCCCTGTCCAAAAATAGACAAAAGATATGATCTGGCAAAAAACCTCAAAAACTCATATTTTCATGTCTTGAGTTTACAATGAAAGTCATTTTACATAAATCATTTGATTTTAAAGTGTCCATAAGGAGGAATCAAAAACTGTAGTTATAATGGGAGTCAATGGGCCATAAATGGCCACGATAGAGCTGATTGTGATTTTTTATGTTTTTTTGCCCCTGCACTCAAAACTAATAATGCAGAAAAATTATTGATACTGTTTTTTATTGACATACACTTACCTCAAATGCTGAATATAAAATAATTTAATTGACATCAATTATTTGATAAAAAAATGTGATTTTATATTTTTGGCCCTTATATAATAACAGACATTGTGTGCTTTAACAGGCAATAAAAAGGTTACATTTTTTTATTTGAATGAAATGTAATTGTTTATGACAAGAACAGATGCAAATCGAACAAATCAAGTCGCTGACAGTGGAAAAATATTTTAATATACATTATTTTTATAGCATTTTTAGAATGTAAACAAAGGGTGGCCACAAATGGCCATGATAGAGCTGAGTGTACAGTAAAAGGGAACAAGCCCAGAGGGTTAAGTAAAATACATATAAAGGAGTACCACCTTACACCAAGTACTTACTTTTAAATGTACTTGAGTAAAAAAGTAAAAGTATTTGGCACAGACTCGACAGCTCATGAATGAGTTAAATGTGAGGGATGTTGCTGATTCCAGATGAAATGAACAAACTGCTGCAGGAGAAGAAACTGAATCTGTCTCTGAGCTCTTTATTATTCTGATGTTTCTAAAGCAGTACTACTTTACTGCATCTGTTATATTGAAGTACTGTGTGTACTACTTTACTGCATCTGTTATATTGAAGAACTGCGTGTACTACTTTACTGCATCTGTTATATTGAAGTACTGTGTGTACTACTTTACTGCATCTGTTATATTGAAGTACTGTGTGTACTACTTTACTGCATCTGTTATATTGAAGTACTGTGTGTACTACTGTACTGCATCTGTTATATTGAAGTACTGTGTGTACTACTGTACTGCATCTGTTATATTGAAGTACTGTGTGTACTACTGTACTGCATCTGTTATATTGAAGTACTGTGTGTACTACTGTACTGCATCTGTTATATTGAAGTACTGTGTGTACTACTTTACTGCATCTGTTATATTGAAATACTGCGTGTACTACTTTACTGCATCTGTTATATTGGAGTACTGCGTGTACTACTTTACTGCATCTGTTATATGGAAATACTGCGTGTACTACTGTACTGCATCTGTTATATTGAAGTACTGTGTGTACTACTGTACTGCATCTGTTATATTGGAGTACTGCGTGTACTACTTTACTGCATCTGTTATATTGAAATACTGCGTGTACTACTTTACTGCATCTGTTATATTGGAGTACTGCGTGTACTACTTTACTGCATCTGTTATATGGAAATACTGCGTGTACTACTTTACTGCATCTGTTATATTGAAGTACTGTGTGTACTACTTTACTGCATCTGTTATATTGAAGTACTGTGTGTACTACTGTACTGCATCTGTTATATTGAAGTACTGTGTGTACTACTGTACTGCATCTGTTATATTGAAGTACTGTGTGTACTACTGTACTGCATCTGTTATATTGAAGTACTGTGTGTACTACTGTACTGCATCTGTTATATTGAAGTACTGTGTCTACAATGAGGCCACCAATCTAAATTTAAGACAAATAATCATTGTAGTATGTTTGATTCAAATCTTATGCTGCTGGGTTGCAAAGAGTGGGCTCTGACAAAAGCGAACGAATTGTGTTCGCTCAGAGACAGAGTGTTTACTGCTGAGCTACAGGCCTCTGTCTGAAGGGGTTTTGGATGTTAGAAACCAAAAAACTGAGGCAAATGAGAGTTGGACAAGAGCCTCAGCGGTTACGAGGTCAAGAAAACGTCTGCTCCTTTGCCAACTAAACACGAAGAACCAAGTCTGACAGTGCCGAGCTCGACAGGTGTTGTGGCAAGAAATGCAGCCCTGTAAAATGCAGACGCTGCTCTCACACACATGAACGCTGCAGACTCAAAGTGTATAATAATAACTGTGTTTGATCTGTGTCACACGTTAAATATCAGCAGCTGTAAATGTCCTGCGGAAGCACAATGTCTAACGCCAGATTCACACTGCATGCGTTGCGTGCGCGGCACTTCTCCGACCAGAGCCAGCTGGGAGACCACAAGTTCACAGCAGAGGAGCGAGTTTCAGCTGAAGTTATAAGATTCACGTGATAATGATAATGTATAATGAGAGCGGCGCGTAAACAAAAAGACCACGATCTTCTGTTTATTTGGAGATTATTTTCATGACTTTTGTGCTTCTACTCTGGGTAAAGACGCTACGTATATAAATACTTTCTTTTTACTCACGTTTAATGCTGTCCGCTCCCCATGTCCTCAGTTAAGACGTAATGTTTACATTGGGATGTGAGTGAGAAGCTGCACAAGTGTTTTTATTTTGAAATTTACCAGATCCTCTTCACTGGTCCCGGGTCTGACTTCCTGTCTTGCTCGTTCAGCTCTGTTCAGCTTTATGCCTGAGAGCTCCAGCATCCGGCAAAAATAGACTTGATACGTATTTCTGTGGGAGCGCCGGCCACGGAGACGTACTGCAACACAGCCGGCGTGAACTCACGCATCGACCTGCATTGCGTCTTTTTCTTGCAGAGGTCGTACGGGACACGTAACAGCTTCGGTGTGAAATGGGTGTAAGTGAGTTGATTGATTCAGGTAATATCTGTAAAACATGAAAAGTTTTAATTAAAAAATGCCAAAAAATGGTGGACTGGATTCATTTGTATAAGAACAAGATTCACTGCAGAGCCTACCCCTCTCCAGCAGGGGGAGTAGGGAGCAGTGTGCTATTTTTAACCTGCAAGGCTAAAGAAAATATGTCTAGAAACAGTTTTCTAGTCATCTCCAGCAGGGGGAGTAGGGAGCAGTGTGCTATTTTTAACCTGCAAGGCTAAAGAAAATATGTCTAGAAACAGTTTTCTAGTCATCTCCAGCAGGGGGAGTAGGGAGCAGTGAACTGTATTTCTAATGGGAGTGGGAACAGCAGCACTTTCTACAAACTTTAACAAGACTAAAAACTAAAAGAAAATGTTTAATCATGAGGTGATTGCAGATTGCACTAGGCCTACATACATTATTTAGCCAAATGGGAATAATCTGGTTTTAAATCCAAAGCTCCTCTGAGGAAAAAAAAACAACAACAACACAAAGATCACCTAACTGCACTAAACCAAGACCCAGGGCCAGTGGAACTATGGGTAAAGGCTGATTTTATACTAAACCATGCAGCAGGGAGAAGTGCTACAGCAGCCTTTGGCCTGCTTTGCCTATGGTACAGTAAAATAAAAATATATACTGTGGTTTATAGTTTATAACTATTATACTGCACAAATCACCTTATTTTTGAATCAACTGTAAAACTAACTGTGGGCAGTGTTCTGGGACCACTCACAGCCAAATGCATCTCTGTTATTTCAATTCCCAAAACCACTCAAACAATCTTAATACATGCATTAGGCTAAATTAAGCTTCTACAAATATCACAGAAATTACAAAGTCATATCTGTGCTGTACAATAGCTACAAATGCAAACAGGCTACTTTCAACAAGAACTGTCACCACCGAGCCTACTGTTATGTGATGAACCCTAAAATGTGGGTACAAAGAGATCAGAGAAGCATTGCTCAGTAAAAATGCCCACCTTGTCCTGAGTCAGATTTACAGACTGTCACTGTTGATACTGGGCTCCTTTAGCATCTTCTGCTGGAGCTGTATTTGTCTTTAATACTCTACATTCTTTACTCCCAGCCTTCTGCCTTAGTTTCCTCCTCTGTTACCTGACAAAATATTCAGTTTAATGAACAGAGTGAAACATTTGGTCAGTGACGTGCCTCACAAACAAGATGCTAATTTGATAAATTAGCCTACTTACATGTTAGCTCAGAGTCTAACTCCTCTGTGACCTCCTCTCCTGCTGCAGCTCATACTCCTCTGGTATCTGTGTCCAACGCCTGGTTTATTGTATTTTTATAAAGCTCTACAGCTGTATTATTGTCTTCTGCTGATATCATTTGTTTACTGTCTGCATCTCGCGCTGCTGAGGCGCATTCATGAACAGGAGACAACCAATGAGAGCGCAGGGGAGGCGGGACAAGTGTCAGAGGAGCCAATGAGAATCGAGTCTTCCACAGAGCTCTGTTTGCTGTGCTGCTGCTGTGACGGGAACAGGAGGAGAGGCTGTAAAGAGTTAGCGCTGGACTCTGTAAACAGAGACAAAAGTACCCAGGAGATAATGATTGTTACGCATCATTGCACGCTTTGCCCTCAGTGGAATAATGTGAATCAGTATTTTATCAGTAATATTGTTTCAGCGTGAGAAATTCTGGAATTGCGTGAGGGCGTGAGAAAGTAGACAGTTACGTGAGTCACACGCTCAATGCCTGAGAGTTGACAGCTCTGGAAAACAAAAAATACTCAAATGAAATGATGACTTGTGCCATTAAACGAGTCCCTCTCCATGGGGAGGGCCATGAGTAACCGTTTAAACACACAGTATTTGCAGCATTCATTCATTCATTCATTCATTCATTTTCTACCGCTTATTCCCGTTAGGGGTCGCGGGTGACTGGAGCCTATCCCAGTAACTTTGGGCCGTAGGCGGGGTACACCCTGGACAGGGGCCAGCTTGTCGCAGCAAACATACATTATTTAAATAAAATGCTAACTAACTAACGCCTGTCCCATACGCTGGATTGATGACCCACCCCGACTGAAAAAACAACTTTCAGGGCGTTTATAAGTTTGCTTTGCGGCGGCAGTAGAGAGATGTGTGACCCAGCTGTAAAATCCAATAAAGCCCCTTTCACATAGAACGTAGCGGGCGCTGTACTCGCCGCCGGCAGAGTGGGAGCGCAGTGTGCAGTTCGTGAGCATGGCAACCACACAGACCATGAAGCGGTGTTAGCAGGTAGCAGTCGAGGCAAATTTTTAGAAAGGCAATTTAGCCTTGTATTCTTTTACTCTCAGTGAAAGTAACGTTCAGGGCCGCCACAATCCTCTTATAATCACAGCACGAGGACTACGCCCTGTATGCTAGGCTAACTTTCTAATGTAACAATAGTAAACATCCCACTTCTACCGCTTTGTCTGAACGAACCTTTCAGGCTCCGTGATTGGACGCACTGCTTAGCTTGGCAGCTGTTGCCTGGAAAATCCAGACTGATATGTCTCTGTATTATTCTACAGAGAAATATCAGTCTGGTCACCACGCCGTCCGCAGTGGTTTCCTCAAATCCCAACCGTACCGTGCATTTTGATTCGCTTATTTAAGTCACGTGTTCTTCGCGAGCAGCGTCCGCAGCAACAACAACAATCAAGGTGGCGCACTGAGGAGCCGAGTTTGTTTCATTCAGCGGTAAATTCCCTTTTAAATTACCACAAACATATCGAGTCATTAAAACCACAGCAGCTTGCAGCACTAGAAGCCTTTATATAAAAAAAAAAAATGTTTTCACGTTGCTTACTTTCTTGTCGCTTTGTTAACGTCACGTCCGCCATTTTCTGATTGGCTAACTCAGCTGCCCGTTTGCTCCGCGCTAGAAATCGAATTGATTCTATGGCGACCAGACTCATCCACTGGTACAGCGGTGAGTCTGGAATTTCCAGGCAATGGCAGCTGCGCTCTAGCTTTTACACACAAATCAATGGAATTTGCCGCTGTGCTCGCCGCCCGCTACGTCCTGTGTGAACGGGCCTTAAAGGTTTTCCCCTTGCCAGTATTGAGCTGCTGTTGCCATGGTAATCCTGCCGTAATCTCACAAGACTTCGTGTGATCCCCACCGGGAAGTTTAAATACAGAGCGTGAATGTACAGAGCAGACATACATTTGTAACTGGTTCACCCTTTGTGTTGTTGGTCTGCGTTGTGTTGTTGGTCTGCGTTGTGTTGTTGGTCTGCGTTGTGTTGTTGGTCTGCGTTGTGTTGTTGATCTGCGTTGTGTTGTTGATCTGCGTTGTGTTGTTGGTCTGCGTTGTGTTGTTGATCTGCGTTGTGTTGTTGGTCTGCGTTGTGTTGTTGATCTGTGTTGTGTTGTTGATCTGCGTTGTGTTGTTGGTCTGCGTTGTGTTGTTGATCTGCGTTGTGTTGTTGGTCTGCGTTGTGTTCTGAGCGCAGTGAATGAAGACAGAGACTTGGTCTGGGTCGGCTGTTGTTTACTCTGTTTGAGATCACAAACATGAAACTGCTGTGAGTTTGCTGCACAACCTGGGTCCAACACATCTCCCTCCCATATAGTTTGAAGCAGCATCATTTAGTTTACATTACATCATATTTAAGCAATTAAGAGACATTAACAGTCACAATTTTGTAAGAAAAAATTGCAAAGAACGTAGACAAAGCTATGAATAAAAAAACAGCAATGTCCCCAGAAACATAGCAGAAAGTGTTCAAACACATAGGCACAAGTTTCATATAAAGTACACAGCTGAACACTAATAAACACACACACACTCTGAACGGACTTGTACAGAGATCACACATTAACATCGTACCTGTTTGAGATCACAAACATGAAACTGCTGTGAGTTTCTGCACAACCTGGGTCTGAAACTTCTCCCTTCACAAGGAAATAAAGCACAAAAAAAAGAAAAATGAGTATAAACAGCCCAAGAGAAGTGGCGCGAATTTAAGCTAGCTGCTGTACAACTGTATGACCCCAGCTCGTCTTGGCTCGTAAAACATAGGATTAAAACAATGATTTCTACATAAGGTTCACATTTAGCACTTGGTAGGCAGAGGAAAGACATCCCAACACATTTTAATGTACGGACATATCATCTGGAAACTGTTCATTAGACGGGAAAAATGTTTTTTATCCGGACCCAAAGTTTAGTCTTACCTCCTTTATAGCAGCGCGTCCCCGTGTGCACCGCGCTGCGTTCAAGTGCAATAGGACACACTCACAACCTTACTTAAACACAGCACCAATATAACAGAAAATAACTGATTGGCAACTGATTTGGTGGAATTCGATAAAGTATTATTAGTCACCTGTTACACATTGCTAGATGCGTGGGACGGCCAGAGCGAGAGCTGCTGCAGGTACATCAGTTACCTAATCTAACCACTGGTTTTACTCTAAATGCTCCGTTTTTAAGTCTTGTACTTGTCAACTTGTAGATGCTTCCACTGCGACTGAATCGTGCTGATTGTGACTCATGTACAAGTAAAGGAAAGGAATTGGTGCGTCTCATACTGTGTGTTGTATGCTAATGCTAACGTTAGCCGCCGCGCTAGCATTAGCCACAGCTAATGTCCTTTATATGGTGTTCTTTGGCCCCTGCTGCTTTATTTTCTGCTTATGTGCCAGCATTTTGAATGTATTTAGTGCAGAGACAATCTTCACACTTTGTTGTATGTTGTGATGTTAGTAAACATTGCTAATTTTTTAAAATGTTTTCTGATAAGCTAATACTAGGCTAACATGACTAGTTTGTCTCTAGTCAGCCATTTATATTGAATGACCTTGGCTAAATAAATTGTAGCTTCTATTTAAATACTAAAATAGCACTTTAATGTTATTGTATGCCTTGCAGTGGTAATATTATGCATTTTATTCCAAATAAACGATACTGTTTTTAAGATATTACTTTAGCTTTAGTAGAAGCATTGATGCCCATTTCTAAATTGAGTATAATTTCACTGTAAAATTTGCAAATATTCATCACTGCTATTAATTTAAATAAGCTTTTGTAAAAGATTGTGTGCACTAAAAACTGAAACATGCATGTTCATGTACAGGCCAGGTACAGGTGTGAATGGAGCGCTACCAGACAACTCTGTCCAGAAGAAGTCCTCTTCCTAATGATACTACTACTACTACTACTACTACTACTACTACTACTACTACTACTACTACTGGGATGCGGTAGGAGGCTTGCAGCCACTCACTTCTTTCATGTTCCCTCCATCTCTAATGCGATTTGGACTCTGTTTGCTGGACAAAAAATTAGTCACGTGACTGAAAACTATCACTAAACAAAAACTTTCTCTGACCTTTTAAACGTCACCAAAAAGAAAATGTGATGTTAAAAATTAACAATGGAAGTAGTAGTAGTAGAAGTCATCGTTTTTTCTGTAGAACTGTATTTAATAATGTTGAGTGATGTTATTATGCAGTAACAGTACTTTTACTTGAGTACTCTGAACCAGTGACTTCACCTGGACCTGAGAGAGTCATGTTGTTGAAAATACCTGGTGACGTCGTGTTGTGGGAGTCAGACCTGAGTTCATAAAACCACCAGAACAACCAGGACCAGGCTCAGACCCAGGTTTGGTCTCACACTGATCTGATGTTTCAGTCTCTGTGCGTCTCTAATGTGTGTCTAATGTGTCTTATTCTATTGTTCTGATTCTAAATGCTTTATTTGTCATTCTCTCTGTAAAACTAGGTTTTAAAGGGGACAATGTGTCTTATTCTATTGTTTTGATTCTAAATGCTTTGTCATTTTCTCTTTAAATCTAGGTTTTAAAGGGGTCAACCTGTAGCTAAAGTGTATTTAAAGAGTTTCCAGCTTCTTACCTCAGGCTGGATTCAGACGGACTTCAGAACCCGTATGTTTACCTGTGCATTTAACCAAGGGACTTGTTGTTTAGTGGTTTTCAAACTGTGGTACAGGAGTCTTCTGGAGTTCAGGTTGAGTTTAGAGACAGTTTTATTTCCATTTTAGTGATTAATCTGTCCATGTTTAGACTTGTTTACTCTCAGTTTAGTTCTGGTTTGGCCCTAGTTTAGACCTGGTTTAGTCTTGCTTTTGTCTTGGTTTTGTCCTGGCGTAGTCCTAGACTTGTTCTAATCCTGGTTTGCTTCTGGTTTAGTCCTGGACCTGTTCTAGTCCTGCTGCAGAAACGTTACTGATCACAATCTTTCAGTTTTATCAAATGTAAATGTGCAAATCTAAACTAGGACTGAACCAGGAGTAAACCAAGACTGAACAACAGGACTAAGCCTTGTTGATTAAATCCTTTCCAGGTTGTGTAATGAAAATATTTTAGGATCTGCTTTAAAAAGATCTTGTGTAAAACTGAATTAAATCTGAATATTATTGAGCAGACTTTAAATTCCTGTCAGAATGTCTCATGTCCTGTGTTTTTGCAAAGATAACTCTGAGGCCAAGACTAATCATGAATACGTCAGGAGTAAACCAGGTCTAACCCAGGTCTAACCCAGGTCTAACCAGGTCTAACCCAGGTCTAACCCAGGTCTAACCCAGGTCTAACCCAGGTCTAACCAGGTCTAACCCAGGTCTAACCCAGGTCTAACTTAGGTCTAACCCAGGTCTAACCCAGGTCTAACCCAGGTCTAACCAGGTCTAACCCAGGACTAACCAGGTCTAACCAGGTCTAACCCAGGTCTAACCAGGTCTAACCCAGGTCTAACCCAGGTCTAACCAGGACTCACCCAGGTCTAATCCAGGTCTAACCCAGGTCTAAACCAGGTCTAACCCAGGTCTAACCAGGACTAACCCAGGTCTAATCCAGGTCTAACCTAGGTCTAACCCAGGTCTAACCAGGACTAACCCAGGTCTAATCCAGGTCTAACCTAGGTCTAACCCAGGTCTAACCAGGTCTAACCCAGGTCTAACCAAGGTCTAAACCAGGTCTAACCAGGACTAACCCAGGTCTAACCTAGGTCTAACCCAGGTCTAACCCAGGTCTAACCAGGACTAACCCAGGTCTAATCCAGGTCTAACCTAGGTCTAACCCAGGTCTAACCAGGTCTAACCCACGTCTAACCAAGGTCTAAACCAGGTCTAACCAGGACTAACCCAGGTTTAACCCAGGTTTAACCCAGGTCTAACCCAGGACTACAATCTAGGGCTGGGTGATATGGCTAAAAAATGAAATCTCGATTTTATTTATTTTTTCCCCTTACTCAGCCAATTTACATTTTTAAACTATTTTGTCTCATTGGCTGACAAGAAAAGAAAAAAAATTTAAATGTAGGTTAATTGTTTTTAAATGAGATTATTGCATAGATACATATTTTTATCTTAGCTATATATTCTAAATGTCTGCAAGGCAGCAGCAAAGTGCATTGCTCTAACAGTGACATTAGTGAAGACATTGTCTTTTAAATTTAGCCCTCTCTGGTTCTAAAGACCAGGTCTATTATAATTTTACACACTGTATGAGGAATGTGAAAAGATGCTAACTACAGAGCATGTGGCTAATTAGCACATAAACAAAGACACATAAGTTACTGCTGCAAGTCACACTACGCTGTTCGTTTGGGCCACACTGTTGCCACATCTAAATGAAGGCATTACTAAGGTAAAGGGACTCCTTTCTCTGTGATTATTAGTGTTTTTAGCGTCTGCAGAGTCTCCACAGTCAGTATTTACGTTGCCCTGGACGCTAGCAGCGCCATTAGCCACAACACAAGAAACAGTGTGGCGCCTGGAGGAGGCTAACATTACCAAACTTGACTTTATGATTTTGCTATTTCTGACATTGTCCAAAATTAAAAACGCAAATTAATCAAATTTATTCAATTTATCGCCCAGTCCTACTACAACCTGGTGTAAACATGTTTTAAACCCAGTCTAAACTAGGTCTAAACCTCGGTGTAAACCATGTCTAACAGCTCTGAGGCCAAGTACCAGGGCCTGATGGAGCGCGTCATCCTCTCGGTCCTCACCTCTGCTCCCTGTCTGGTCTTCCTCTCGGTGAACGTGACCATGCTGTGGACCCTGCGCAGTAAGTCCGTCTTCAGGGAGACGCCTCGGTACTGTCTCCTGTTTAACCTGCTGCTGGCTGACACTCTGAACATGGCTATGAGCCAGCTGCTGTACCTGATCGCCGTGTCGCACCGGACCCTGTCCTTCCCCGTCTGCGGAGCTCTGGTCATGGTGGCTGAGCTGACCAACGAGATCTCCCCGCTGACTCTGGTGGTGATGTCGCTCGAGCGCTACGTGGCCGTGTGCTGTGTTTCCTGAACGCCATGGTGCGAGTCGGCCTCATGCTGCAGTTCCCCTTCGACACGCTGGACTCTCTGCAGATGACAGAAGTCTGCACCAGCTTGTCCATCAAGATCGGCCCACTGTCTGCGCCGTACGACCAAGGCTCCACCAGCATCTTGATAATTTTCTCATTGGTAGCCATCATAGCGTCGTACGTGGCGGTGGTGCTGGCGGCAAAAAGATCTGCCTCAGAGAACTGCGTGAAGGCTCGGAACACGGTCCTCCTGCATTTGTTCCAGCTGGTGCTGAGCCTGTCCTCCACCATCTACAGCCCCCTGCTCCTGGCTCTGGCCCGCATTGTGTCACAGATCGTCTTCATCAGGCTGCGGATCGCCTTCTACGTAGTTGTCTTCATGTTCCCTCGATGTCTGAGCTCGCTGATCTACGGCATACGGGACCAGAGCATCAGGCCGGTGCTGCTCAGTCACCTCCTCTGCAGAAAACACAGGTGACGCGCCGCAGATCTCCAGCAGGGGGAGTAGAGAGCAGTGGTCTAATGCAGGGCCCATAACTGTGCACGATTTAACAATGTTAAGTAGGGTTGGGCGATATAACAATAATACCGTATGTAAAAATCCCAACGGTATCACTTTCAATACCGTGGTTTAAATCACTGGGGAATTGTACTCACTTTTTATTATTTTTATTAATGTTTTTTTTTTAATACCTAAAATGTGTATCAACGTTCATGCCAGTATAGTGGGGATAAGTGTAAATCTTTATGTGTAATATAAGCATATATTTTCAAACTAACAGCAACAGCATAATATTATACTTGAATTAATTCACTCCCTCAGTCGACGTCACGGCGGCCGGTCACCATACGCAGGCAGCGTCTTGTTAGAGCAGCCAACCTGAGTCTGTCCCCAAAAAACACTTCTTCTGATCTTTCATCCTCTGCTTTGTTGTCTAAAGCAGTGGCCTTAAAGCTGAATAAATAAGTGTGCCATAAAAGCTTAGGAACATTTTTTGCCGTCACATTAAAACAATTACGCAGCGCACCTAAACCGATCATCACGCAGTTACTGCCCGACACTCTCTCTCCACGATCTCTCAAACTACTCCAACGGGACACACACAGAGGATATCGTTTGGAAAAAGAAGACCATGCTCTCTCAAGAAAAGAGGAATATAGCTTTGTGTTAATGTGAAGCACTGTGAGGACGTGGAAAGATCCTCCAACTCTGCTCCATGACGCATACCTCGCCCCTGGACAGGACGACTTCTGCTACTGTTTCTGTGCTCGCTGAGGCACGAGAGGAAGTGCGTTCTGGAAAGAACTGATCCAGGTGAACCAAGTAGAATAACAATAAACTGCCCAAATGAGTGGAGATTATGAGCAGACGGCGGAAAGCCATGTTATTTTGATTAAGGAGCAACAAATTATTTTAACAAGTGTTCACATGCATTAATTAAGTCCTCAGACAGTGGTTTACAGCAGCCACAGTAGTTTTCTGCTGTGACTGTCGCTGCAGCGCGGCCACAGAAGCAGAGCGCGGTGCTGAAGCCCTGCCGCTTCCCGCAAAATGGAAAATAAATAAACTTCCTCGCACAATTATTTGAACAATGACGTCCACAACCCCCCAGCGCACTGTAAGGCCACACTTTAACACATCATCGTGAGCTCCCAGATGTTTACAGAGGTGAATAAAGCGGAGAAGAAAGAGCGAGACCTGGAGTGAGGGGCGCAGGAAACGCGGATGTGTTGGAGGATAAACTGGCGAGCTGGGTTTGAACCAGTTTCAAAATAACTTCTTATATGTTGTGTGTTTTTTTTTTTTTTTTTTTTTTTTACAGATAAACACTTCAGAAACACATATTTTGTCTTTACTGCACCTCTTTTTTGCCCAAAAAACAAATGATATCCCTACATTTTCAAAATACCGTTTTAACTCAATTTTAAAGGCAAGTTTAGCCTTAATCAAGTTGATAGACAATTATACCTTATAATCTGGGGACGGTAAGACGGTATGAAAAAATTGATATTGCCCAACTCTAATGTTAAGGTGATCTAAGGTTTAATCATCATTTAATCACTGTTGAAATCATCATGTTTATTATTGGTTGCATATATGTTTATTCAGTATCATTGTTCACCAGTATTGTTTAGGTCAGTTGCTACAACATTCCACTCAGTTTAAATGTAACATGCCTTAAAATCTAGTTAAATTGGAATGGAGTAAAGCACATTTGCATCTAGCAAAGGTAATTCGATCTCTCCACTATCAGTGCAGAGGACAGAGGGCCGTCCCATTTGACACGGGCTTAAAAGACAGACCCAGATTCCTTTGTCCATTCTCTTCGTCTCTCCTTCATCTTCTGCGTCTTCTAAGTCTATGTTTTTTCCTTTCTTCTCGTCTCATTTTTGCTGCGGTAAGTTTACTTTGCTGGTGATAATTTCTTTTCACGATAAGTCGTCTAAACTTTTATTTGATCGTTTCAAGTATCATTTTTGTAGTTTATTTTGAAAAGCCTCACGTTGCGCAACATCCGCCAGCTTTAACAATCGCTGCCTTGACCAAAGCGGCTATTTTAAGAAGTTCCATCTTTATTCCCTAAAATCTCCAATAATTTAATAACTCATACTATAAATTTACTCCACTACAATTTATAATTGAAATTATATTCCTTTGCCTCAGTATACTGTTCTGCCTAATTGTGTAAAAATAAACGTTATACTTAATCTAAATTAAGTTGAGTTTGGAGCTCTGCTCCCTATATCGGGTGCTAGAGGGGTCATGGGAGTTTGCCCCAGATCTCTGTACGACTGGAGCAGGAGCTTGGTCTGCATTGCCGGTTGTAAGTCGGACCTGTTCCCACTGCAGGTTGAACTCTGGCAAGGCTGCCCTTTGTCACCGGTTCTGTTCATTTTCTTTATGGACAGAATCCCTAGGAGCAGCCAGGGGGAGTCTGGTTTGGGAACCGCAGGATTTCATCTCTGCTTTTTGCAGATGATGTTGTCTTCATGGCTTCATGGAACCAGGACCTTCAGTGTGCACTGGGGCGGTTTGCAGCCGAGTGTGAAGCGGCCGGGATTGGAATCAGCTCTTCCAAGTCCCAGGCCATGGTTCTCGACCGGAAAAGGGTGGCGCCTTCTCCAGGTCGGAGGAGAATCCTGCCTCAGGAGGATTAGGTCAGGTCTTGTTCACGAGAGAGAGAAGGATGGAGCGTGAGATTGACAGCCAGATTGACTTTGTGGTTGTGTCGTCTGACCTTTGGCGGTGTGTCCTGGACTCTAGGGTGAAGAGAGGGGCTGAGCTGTTATTGATCACCATCTGGTGGTGAGTTGGATCCACTGGGTCTGGGAGCAGTTTGGGGAGGCTATCGGTCGGCCTCGAAGAAATTCTGGCAGACTGTCTGCTGCCTCAGGAGGGGAAAGCAGTGCTTCACCAACACTGTTTGCAGTGGAGGTGGAGAGCTGTGACCTTAAATGGGGATGTTGTTGGGCGATGGAAGGAATACTTTGAGGATCCCCTCAATCCCATCAAAATTTGGTTTTGTAAAAGGTGGGTTTAAATAGATATTCTCCACTAACACTCACTGTTTGCTGTGTTGCTTGACTTTCAAATGGAGGGGAAGGAGACTCCCAGGACACTTGTGACTGTACTCCTGGATGGCAGGGAGATTTCTAAGAAGATGCATCAGCTGTCCACCATTATAGAAATCACTGAAGTCTGCAAATGTTCACTAAATTCTGATGCAGAATGTTATGGACTTCTGAAGTTTAATGCAGATTTGAATTCATTTTTTGACATAAAAATGAATAGCAATGTCCAAAACCTTGACAATAAATGTCAATGAAAATTATGCAGTATTTTTATATTATTTATGTTATTACTCAAGCCAATAACATAAGCATTTTCAGATAATATTAAGACAAAAAAAACAACAAAAACAAAGTCACAACACATTTTGTGTTGTCATTTACTAGACACAGAGGTGTGTTAAACTTTAACACATTATGTGTAGTTTCAACACATTTGTTTTAAGAGCAGAAGACGGCTGCTCTCTCCTCCCCCTGCTGGAGATCTCTGGAGCGTCACCTGTGTTTTCTGCAGAGGAGGTGACTGAGCAGCGCCGGCCTGATGCTCTGATCCCGTATACCGTAGATCAGTGAGCTCAGACACCGAGGGAACATGAAGATGACCTACGTAAAAGGCGCTCTGAACCCGGACGAAGACGATCCGCGACACAGTGCGAGCCAGGGCCAGGAGCAGGGGGCTGTAGACGGTGGAGGACAGGCTCAGCACCAGCTGGAACAAATGCAGGAGGACCGTGTTCCGAGCTTTCACGGAGTTCTCTGAGGCAGATCTTTTCGCCGCCAGCACCACCGCCACGTACGACGCTATGATGGCTACCAATGAGAAAATGAACAAGATGCTGGTGTAGCCTTGGTTGTACGGCGCAGACAGTGGGCCGATCCTGATGGCCAAGCTGTTGCAGACGTCCGTCATCTGCAGAGAGTCCAGCGTGTCGAAGGGGAACTGCAGCATGAGGCCGACTCGCACCATGGCGTTCAGGAAACACAGCGCCCACAGCAGCAGGACGGCCGCCACAGTGTTCCTCAGGCTGGCAATCACCGAGTGGCGCAGAGGAAAGCACACGGCCACGTAGCGCTCGAGCGACATCACCACCAGAGTCAGCGGGGAGATCTCGTTGGTCAGTTCACCGGCCATGTTCAGAGCTCCGCAGACGGGGAGGGAGAGGATGTGGCGCGGCACGGCGATCAGGTACAGCAGCTGGCTCAGAAACATCAGCAGAGTGTCGGCCAGCAGCAGGTTAAAAAGAAGACAGTACCGAGGCGTCTCTCTGAAGACGGACTTACTGCGCAGGCTCCACAGCATGGTCACGTTCACCGAGAGGAAGACCAGACAGGGAGCAGAGGTGAGGACTGAGAAGAAGACGAGCTCCATCAGGCCCTGGTACTGGGCCTCAGAGCTGTTAGACATGGTTTACACCGAGGTTTAGACCTGGTTTAGACTGAATTAGACCTAGTTTAGACTGGATTTAAAACATCTTTACACCAGGTTGTAGTAGGACTGGGCGATAACTCGAATTAAATCGATTAATTTGCGTTTTCAATTTTGGACAATGTCAGAAATAGCAAAATCATAAAATCAAGTTTGGTAATGTTAGCATCGTTCAGGCGCCACACTCTTTCTTGTGTTGTGGCTAATGGCACTGCTAGCGTCCAGGGCAGCGTAAATACTGACCGTGGAGACTCTGTAGACGCTAAAAACACTAAAAACCCCAATGATCACAGAGAAAGGAGTCCCTTTACCTTAGTATTGCCTTCATTTAGATGTGGCAGCAGTTTGGCCCAAACGAACAGCGTAGTGTGACTTGCAGCAGTAACTTATGTGTCTTTGTTTATGTGCTAATTAGCCACATGCTCTGTAGTTAGCATCTTTTCACATTCCTCATACAGTGTGTAAAATTATAATAGACCTGGTCTTTAGAACCAGAGAGGGCTAAATTTAAAAGACAATGTCTTCACTAATGTCACTGTTAGAGCAATGCACTTTGCTGCTGCCTTGCAGACATTTAGAATATATAGCTAAAATAAAAATATGTATCTATGCAATAATCTCATTTAAAAACAATTAACCTACATTTCATTATTATTATTATTATCATTATTATTATTATTATTATTTTTTTTTTTTTGTCAGCCAATGAGACAAAATCGTTTAAAAATGTAAATTGGCTGAGTGAGGGGAAAAAATAAATAAAATCGAGATTTCATTTTTTAGCCATATCACCCAGCCCTAGGTTGTAGTCCTGGATTAGACCTGGGTTAGACCTAGGTTAGACCTGGGTTAGACCTGGTTAGTCCTGGTTTAGACCTGGGTTAGACCTGGGTTAGACCTGGGTTAGACCTGGTTAGTCCTGGGTTAGACCTGGGTTAGACCTGGGTTAGACCTGGTTTAGACCTGGGTTAGACCTGGGTTAGACCTGGGTTAGTCCTGGGTTAGTCCTGGGTTAGACCTGGTTTACTCCTGACGTATTCATGATTAGTCTTGGCTTCAGAGTTATCTTTGCAAAAACACAGGACATGAGACATTCTGACAGGAATTTAAAGTCTGCTCAATAATATTCAGATTTAATTCAGTTTTACACAAGATCTTTTTAAAGCAGATCCTAAAATATTTTAATTACATAACCTGAAAAGAATTTATTTAACAAAGTTTAGACCTGGTTTAGTCCTGGTTCAGTCCTAGTTTAGATTTGCACATTTACATTTGATAAAACTGAAAGATTGTGATCAGTAACGTTTCTGCAGCAGGACTAGAACAGGTCCAGGACTAAACCAGAAGTAAACCAGGATTAGAACAAGTCTAGGACTAGGCCAGGACAAAACCAAGACAAAAGCAAGACTAAACCAGCTCTAAACTAGGGCCAAACCAGAACTAAACAGAGAGTAAACAAGCCTAAACATGGACAGATTAATCACTAAAACAGAACTAAAACTGTCTCTAAACTCAACCTGAACTCCAGAAGACTCCTGTACCACAGTTTGAAAACCACTAAACAACAAGTCCCTCGGTTAAATGCACAGGTAAACATACGGGTTCTGAAGTCCGTTTGAATCTGGTCTGAGGTAAGAAGCTGGAAACTCTTTAAATCCACTTTAGCTACAGGTTGACCCCTTTAAAACCTAGTTTTACAGAGAGAATGACAAATAAAGCATTTAGAATCAGAACAATAGAATAAGACACATTAGACACACATTAGAGACGCACAAAGACTGAAACATCAGATCAGTGTGAGACCAAACCTGGGTCTGAGCCTGGTCCTGGTTGTTCTGGTCATTTTATGAACTCAGGTCTGACTCCCACAACACGACGTCACCAGGTATTTTCAACAACATGACTCTCTCAGGTCCAGGTGAAGTCACTGGTTCAGAGTAATCAAGTAAAAGTACTGTTACTGCATAATAACATCACTCAACATTATTAAATACAGTTCTACAGAAAAAAACTATGACTTCTACTACTTTTACTACCACTCTTAATTTTTAACATCACATTTTCTTTTTGGTGACTTTTAAAAGCTCAGAGAAAGTTTCAATCTGTGCCACGAAGGATTAAGGCAGTTCTGAAGGCAAAAGGGGGTCCAACCCTGTACAAGCAAGGTGTACCTAATAAAGTGGCCGGTGAGTGTATATGAAGTGAAGAATTCAGTTAATGGTAGTATTAATTAAAATTATTTGTCTCTAGGAGGAAAGAAAAGAAAGCAGCGCTCAATAAAGACAGCAAGTCTGAGTGCAATGCAACCGACAGGCCATAGATTGTTGTGTTACATGAATAAATATATACAACAATTTACAAGTGAACTTTAACAATGTTTGAGCTTGACACAGTTCTTTTAGGACAGTAAAGTTCATTCACGGCTTGACAATTCTGCAATCCAAACACAACGCTCCGATAATCCGCTCACGCTCACAGGTAACAGTTTAGTCGATAATCATCCAAGAAATAAAAACACAAGTCCAACAAACATAAACCAAAGCACGTTAGAGATGGAGGGAACATGAGAGAAGTGAGTGGCTGCAAGCCTCCTACCGCATTCCAGTAGTAGTAGTAGTAGTAGTAGTAGTAGTAGTAGTATCATCAAGAAGAGGACTTCTTCTGGACAGAGTTGTCTGGTAGCGCTCCATTCACACCTGTACCTGGCCTGTACATGAACATGCATGTTTCAGTTTTTAGTGCACACAATCTTTTACAAAAGCTTATTTAAATTAATAGCAGTGATGAATATTTGCACATTTTACATTGAAATTATACTTAATTTAGAAATGAGCATTAATACATAAATGCTTCTACTAAAGCTAAGGTACCATCTTAGTGACTATATCGTTTATTTGGAATAAAATCCATAATATTACCACTGCAGGGCATACAATAACATTAAAGTGCTATTTTAGTATTAAAATAGAAGCTACAATTCATTTGGCCAGGTCATTCAATATAAACGGGTGACTAGAGACAAACTAGTCATGTTAACCTAGCATTAGCTAATCAGAAACCATCAAAAATATTAGCAATGGCTACTAACATCACAACATACAACAAAGTGTGAAGATTGTCTCTGCACTAAATACATTCAAAACGCTGGCACATAAGCAGAAAATAAAGCAGCAGGGGCCAAAGAACACCATATAAAGGACATTAGCTGTGGCTAATGCTAGCGCGGCGGCTAACGTTAGCATTAGCATACAACACACAGTATGAGACTCACCAATTCCTTTCCTTTACTTGTACATGAGTCACAATCAGCACGATTCAGTCGCAGGGGAAGCATCTACAAGTTGACAAGTACAAGACTTAAAAACGGAGCATTTAGAGTAAAACCAGTGGTTAGATTAGGTAACTGATGTACCTGCAGCAGCTCTCGCTCTGGCCGTCCCACGCATCTAACAAACAATGTGTAACAGGTGACTAATAATACTTTATCAAATTCTACCAAATCAGTTGCTAATCAGTTATTTTCTGTTATATTGGTGCTGTGTTTAAGTAAGGTTGTGAGTGTGTGTCCTATTGCACTTGAACGCAGCGCGGTGCACACGGGGACGCGCTGCTATAAAGGAGGTAAGACTAAACTTTGGGTCCTGATAAAAAACATTTTTCCCGTCTAATGAACAGTTTCCAGATGATATGTCCGTACATTAAAATGTGTTTGGATGTCTTTCCTCTGCCTACCAAGTGCTAAATGTGAACCTTATGTAGAAATCATTGTTTTAATCCTATGTTTTACGAGCCAAGACGAGCTGGGGTCATACAGTTGTACAGCAGCTAGCTTAAATTCGCGCCACTTCTCATGGGCTCTTTATACTAATTTTTCTTTATTTTGTGCTTTATTTCCTTGTGAAGGGAGAAGTTTCAGACTTAGGTTGTGCAGCAAACTCACAGCAGTTTCATTTTTGTGATCTCAAACAGGTACGATGTTAATGTGTGATCTCTGTACAAGTCCGTTCAGAGTGTGTGTGTGTTTATTAGTGTTCAGCTGTGTACTTTATGTGAAACTTGTGCCTATGTGTTTGAACACTTTCTGCTATGTTTCTGGGGACATTGCTGTTTTTTTATTCATAGCTTTGTCTACGTTCTTTGCAATTTTTTCTTACAAAATGGTGACTGTTAATGTCTCTTAATTGCTTAAATATGATGTAATGTAAACTAAATGATGCTGCTTCAAACTATATGGGAGGGAGATGTGTTGGACCCAGGTTGTGCAGCAAACTCACAGCAGTTTCATGTTTGTGATCTCAAACAGAGTAAACAACAGCCGACCCAGACCAAGTCTCTGTCTTCATTCACTGCGCTCAGAACACAACGCAGACCAACAACACAACGCAGACCAACAACACAACGCAGATCAACAACACAACGCAGACCAACAACACAACGCAGATCAACAACACAACGCAGACCAACAACACAAAGGGTGAACCAGTTACAAATGCATGTCTGCTCTGTACATTCACGCTCTGTATTTAAACTTTCCAGTGTGGATCACGCGAATTCTCGTGAGATTACGGCGGGATTACCATGGCAACGGCAGCTCAATACTGGCTATGGGAAAACCTTTAAGGCCCGTTCACACAGGACGTAGCGGGCAGCGAGCACAGCGGCAAATTCCATTGATTTGTGTGTAAAAGCATGGCTAGAGCGCAGCTGCCAAGCTAAGCACCGCGTCCAATCACGGAGCCTGAAAAGTTCGTTCAGACAAAGCGGTAGAAGTGGGATGTTTACTATTGTCATATTAAAAAGTTAGCCTAGCATACAGGGCGTAGTCCTCGTGCTGTGATTATAAGAGGATTGTGGCAGCCCTGAACGTTACTTTCACTGAGAGTAAAAGAATACGAGGCTAAATTGCCTTTCTAAAAATTAGCCTCGACTGCTACTTGCTGACACCACTTCATGGTCTGTGTGGTTGCCATGCTCACGAACTGCGCACTGCGCTCCCACTCTGCCGGCGGCGAGTACAGCGCCCGCTACGTTCTATGTGAAAGGAGCTTTATTGGATTTTACAGCTGGGTCACACATCTCTCTACTGCTGCCGCAAAGCAAACTTATAAACGCCCTGAAAGTTGTTTTTTCAGTCAGGGTGGGTCATCAATCCAGCGTATGGGACAGGCGTTAGTTAGTTAGCATTTTATTTAAATAATGTATGTTTGCTGCAAATACTGTGTGTTTAAACGGTTACTCATGGCCCTCCCCATGGAGAGGGACTTGTTTAACGGCACAAGTCATTTCATTTGAGTATTTTTTTTTTTTCCAGAGCTGTCAGATGCAGACAGTAAACAAATGATATCAGCAGAAGACAATAATACAGCTGTAGAGCTTTATAAAAATACAATAAACCAGGCGTTGGACACAGATACCAGAGGAGTATGAGCTGCAGCAGGAGAGGAGGTCATAGAGGAGTTAGACTCTGAGCTAACATGTAAGTAGGCTAATTTATCAAATTAGCATCTTGTTTGTGAGGCACGTCACTGACCAAACGTTTCACTCTGTTCATTAAACTGAATATTTTGTCAGGTAACAGAGGAGGAAACTAAGGCAGAAGGCTGGGAGTAAAGAATGTAGAGTATTAAAGACAAATACAGCTCCAGCAGAAGATGCTAAAGGAGCCCAGTATCAACAGTGACAGTCTGTAAATCTGACTCAGGACAAGGTGGGCATTTTTACTCAGCAATGCTTCTCTGATCTCTTTGTACCCACATTTTAGGGTTCATCACATAACAGTAGGCTCGGTGGTGACAGTTCTTGTTGAAAGTAGCCTGTTTGCATTTGTAGCTATTGTACAGCACAGATATGACTTTGTAATTTCTGTGATATTTGTAGAAGCTTAATTTAGCCTAATGCATGTATTAAGATTGTTTGAGTGGTTTTGGGAATTAAAATAACAGAGATGCATTTGGCTGTGAGTGGTCCCAGAACACTGCCCACAGTAAGTTTTACAGTTGGTTCAAAAATAAGGTGATTTGTGCAGTATAATAGTTATAAACTATAAACCACAGTATATATTTTTATTTTACTGTACCATAGGCAAAGCAGGCCAAAGGCTGCTGTAGCACATCTCCCTGCTGCATGGTTTAGTATAAAATCAGCCTTTACCCATAGTTCCACTGGCCCTGGGTCTTGGTGTAGTGCAGTTAGGTGATCTTTGTGTTGTTGTTGTTTTTTTTTCCTCAGAGGAGCTTTGGATTTAAAACCAGATTATTCCCATTTGGCTAAATAATGTATGTAGGCCTAGTGCAATCTGCAATCACCTCATGATTAAACATTTTCTTTTAGTCTTTTAGTCTTGTTAAAATTTGTAGAAAGTGCTGCTGTTCCCACCCCCATTCGAAATACAGTTCACTGCTCTCTACTCCCCCTGCTGGAAATGTTTTTTAGACTTTTCCCTTTATTGATGCACTCGTTAGTTATATTTTCATAAATCGAGAATCACCTTAACACTGCTAAATTGTGCACAGTTATGATCCCTGCAGAGGACCGCTGCTTTCTACTCCCCCTGCTGGAGATCTCTGGAGCGTCACCTGTGTTTTCTGCAGAGGAGGTGACTGAGCAGCGCCGGCCTGATGCTCTGATCCCGTATGCCGTAGATCAGTGAGCTCAGACACCGAGGGAAAATGAAGATGACCACGTAGAAGGCGATCCGCAGCCTGATGAAGACGATCTGTGACACAGTGCGAGCCAGAGCCAGGGCCAGGAGCAGGGGGCTGTAGACGGTGGAGGACAGGCTCAGCACCAGCTGGAACAAGTGCAGGAGGACCGTGTTCCGAGCCTTCACGCAGTTCTCTGAGGCAGATCTTTTTGCCGCCAGCATCACCGCCACGTACGACGCTATGATGGCTACCGATGAGAAAATGAACAAGATGCTAGTGGAGACTTGGTTGTACGGCACAGACAGTGGGCCGATCCTGATGGCCAAGCCGTTGCAGACGTCCGTCATCTGCAGAGAGTCCAGCGTGTCGAAGGGGAACTGCAGCATGAGGCCGACTCGCACCATGGCGTTCAGGAAACACAGCGCCCACAGCAGCAGGACGGCCGCCGCAGTGTTCCTCAGGCTGGCAATCACCGAGTGGCGCAGAGGAAAGCACACGGCCACGTAGCGCTCGAGCGACATCACCACCAGAGTCAGCGGGGAGATCTCGTTGGTCAGCTTGGTGGCTATGATCAGAGCTCCGCAGACGGGGAGGGAGAGGATGTGGCGCGGCACGGCGATCAGGTACAGCAGCTGGCTCAGAGCCATCTGCAGAGTGTCGGCCAGCAGCAGGTTAAACAGGAGACAGTACCGAGGCGTCTCCCTGAAGACGGACTTACTGCGCAGGGTCCACAGCATGGTCACATTCACCGAGAGGAAGACCAGACAGGGAGCAGAGGTGAGGACTGAGAGGATGACGCGCTCCATCAGGCCCTGGTACTTGGCCTCAGAGCTGTTAGACATGGTTTACACCGAGGTTTAGACCTGGTTTAGACTGGATTTAAAATATGTTTACACCAGGTTGTAGTAGGACTGGGCGATAACTCGAATTAAATCGATTAATTTGTGTTTTCAATTTTGGACAATGTCAGAAATAGCAAAATCATAAAATCAAATTTAGCAAAGTTAGCGTCCTCCAGGCGCCACACTGTTTCTTGTGTTGTGGCTAATGGCACTGCTAGCGTCCAGGGCAATGTAAATACTGACTGTGGAGACTCTGCAAATGCTAAAAACACTTAAAACACCAATGATCACAGAGAAAGCAGTCCCTTTACCTTAGTAATGCCTTCATTTAGATGTGGCAGCAGTTTGACCCAAACGAACAGCGTAGTGTGACTTGCAGCAGTAACTTATGTGTCTTTGTTTATGTGCTAATTAGCCCTCTGCTCTGTAGTTAGCATCTTTTCACATTCCTCATACAGTGTGTAAAATTATAATAGACCTGGTCTTTAGAACCAGAGAGGGCTAAATTTAAAAGACAATGTCTTCACTAATGTCACTGTTAGAGCAATGCACTTTGCTGCTCCCTTGCAGACATTTAGAATATATAGCTAAAATAAAAATATGTATCTATGCAATAATCTCATTTAAAAACAATTAACCTACATTTAATTTGTTTTTGTTTTTTGTTTTTTTATGTGAGACAATGACACAAAATGTCAAATCAGCAGAGAAAGAGAAAAGAAAATTGAGATTTTATTTTTTAGTCATATCGCCCAGCCCTAGGTTATAGTCCGGGTAGAACCGGGTTAGACCTGGGTTAGACCTGGGTTAGACCTGGGTTAGTCCTGGGTTAGACCTGGGTCAGACCTGGGTTAGACCTGGGTTAGACCTGGGTTAGACCTGGTTAGACCTGGGTTAGACCTGGGTTAGACCTTGGTTAGACCTGGGTAGACCTGGGTTAGACCTGGGTTAGACCTGGGTCAGACCTTGGTTAGACCTGGGTTAGACCTGGGTAGACCTGGGTTAGACCTGGGTTAGTCCTGGGTTAGACCTGGTTAGACCTGGGTTAGACCTAAGTTAGACCTGGGTTAGACCTGGGTTAGACCTGGGTTAGACCTGGTTAGACCTGGGTTAGACCTGGGTTAGACCTGGGTTAGACCTAAGTTAGACCTGGGTTAGACCTGGGTTAGACCTGGGTTAGACCTGGTTAGACCTGGGTTAGACCTGGTTAGTCCTGGGTTAGACCTGGGTTAGACCTGGTTTACTCCTGACGTATTCATGATTAGTCTTGGCCTCAGAGTTATCTTTGCAAAAACACAGGACATGAGACATTCTGACAGGAATTTAAAGTCGGCTCAATAATATTCAGATTTAATTCAGTTTTACACAAGATCTTTTTAAAGCAGATCCTAAAATATTTTCATTACACAACCTGGAAAGGATTTATTTAACAAAGTTAAGACCTGGTTTAGATCCTGGTTTAGATCTTGTTCAGTCTTGGTTTAGTCCTGGTTTACTCTTGGTTCAGTCCTAGTTTAGATTTGCACATTTACATTTGATAAAACTGAAAGATTGTGATCAGTAACGTTTCTGCAGCAGGACTAGAACAGGTCCAGATCTAAACCAGAAGCAAACCAGGATTAGAACAAGTCTAGGACTAGGCCAGGACAAAACCAAGACAAAAGCAAGACTAAACCAGCTCTAAACTAGGGCCAAACCATAACTAAACTGAGAGTAAACAAGTCTAAACATGGACAGATTAATCACTAAAACAGACATAAAACTGTCTCTAAAGTCAACTTGAACTCCAGAAGACTCCTGTACCACAGTTTGAAAACCACTAAACAACAAGGCCCTCAGTTAAATGCACAGGTAAACATACGGGTTCTGAAGTCCGTTTGAATCCAGCCTGAGGTAAGAAGCTGGAAACTCTTTAAATACACTTTAGCTACAGGTTGACCCCTTTAAAACCTAGTTTTAAAGAGAGAATGACAAATAAAACATTTAGAATCAGAACAATAGAATAAGACACATTAGACACACATTAGAGACGCACAGAGACTGAAACATCAGATCAGTGTGAGACCAAACCTGGGTCTGAGCCTGGTCCTGGTTGTTCTGGTCGTTTTATGAACTCAGGTCTGACTCCCACAACACGACGTCACCAGGTATTTTCAACAACATGACTCTCTCAGGTCCAGGTGAAGTCACTGGTTCAGAGTACTCAAGTAAAAGTACTGTTACTGCATAATAACATCACTCAAAATTATTAAATACAGTTCTACAGAAAAAAACAATGACCTCTACTACTTCTACTACCACTCTTAATTTTTAACATCACATTTTCTTTTTGGTGACTTTTAAAAGCTCAGAGAAAGTTTCAATCTGTGCCACGAAGGATTAAGGCAGTTCTGAAGGCAAAAGGGGGTCCAACCCGGTACAAGCAAGGTGTACCTAATAAAGTGGCTGGTGAGTGTATATGAAGTGAAGAATTCAGTTAATGGTAGTATTAATTAAAATTATTTGTCTCTAGGAGGAAAGAAAAGAAAGCAGCGCTCAATAAAGACAGCAAGTCTGAGTGCAATGCAACCGACAGGCCATAGATTGTTGTGTTACATGAATAAATATATACAATAATTTACAAGTGCACTTTAACAAAGTTTGAGCTTGACACAGTTCTTTTGGGACAGTAAAGTTCATTCACGGCTTGACAATTCTGCAATCCAAACGCAACCCTCCGATAATCCGCTCATGCTCACAGGTAACAGTTTAGTCGATAATCATCCAAGAAATAAAAACTCAAGTCCAACAAACATAGACCAAAGCGCATTAGAGATGGAGGGAACATGAGAGAAGTGAGTGGCTGCAAGCCTCCTACTGCATCCCAGTAGTAGTAGTAGTAGTAGTAGTAGTAGTAGTATCATCAATTATTTAAATTAAGAGCAGTGATGAATATTTGCACATTTTACAGTGAAATTATACACAATTTAGAAATGAGCATTAATACATAAATGCTTCTACTAAAGCTAAAGTAAAATCTTAATAACAGTATCATTTATTTGGAATAAAATGCATAATATTACCACTACAAGGCATACAATAACATTAAAGTGCCATTTTAGTATTAAAATAGAAGCTACAATTCATTTGGCCAAGGTCATTCAATATAAATGGGTGACTAGAGACAAACTAGTCATGTTAGCCTAGCATTAGCTTATCAGAAACCATCAAAAATATTAGCAATGGCTACTAACATCAAAACATACAACAAAGTGTGAAGATTGTCTCTGCACTAAATACATTCAAAACGCTGGCACATAAGCAGAAAATAAAGCAGCAGGGGCCAAAGAACACCATATAAAGGACATTAGCTGTGGCTAATGCTAGCGCGGCGGCTAACGTTAGCATTAGCATACAACACACAGTATGAGACGCACCAATTCTTTTCCTTTACTTGTACATGAGTCACAATCAGCACGATTCAGTCGCAGGGGAAGCATCTACAAGTTGACAAGTACAAGACTTAAAAACAGCATTTAGAGTAAAACCAGTGGTTAGATTAGGTAACTGATGTACCTGCAGCAGCTCTCGCTCTGGCCGTCCCACGCATCTAGCAATGTGTAACAGGTGACTAATAATACTTTATCGAATTCCACCAAATCAGTTGCCAATCAGTTATTTTCTGTTATATTGGTGCTGTGTTTAAGTAAGGTTGTGAGTGTGTCCTATTGCACTTGAACGTAGCGCGGCGCACACGGGGACGCGCTGCTATAAAGGAGGTAAGACTAAACTTTGGGTCCTGATAAAAAACATTTTTCCTGTCTAATGAACGGTTTCAGGATGATATGTCCGTACATTAAAATGTGTTGGGATGTCTTTCCTCTGCCTACCAAGTGCTAAATGTGAACCTTATGTAGAAATCATTGTTTTAATCCTATGTTTTACGAGCCAAGACGAGCTGGGGTCATACAGTTGTACAGCAGCTAGCTTAAATTCGCGCCACTTCTCATGGGCTGTTTATACTCATTTTTCTTTATTTTGTGCTTTATTTCCTTGTGAAGGGAGAAGTTTCAGACCCAGGTTGTGCAGCAAACTCACAGCAGTTTCATGTTTGTGATCTCAAACAGGTACGATGTTAATGTGTGATCTCTGTACAAGTCCGTTCAGAGTGTGTGTGTTTATTAGTGTTCAGCTGTGTACTTTATATGAAACTTGTGCCTATGTGTTTGAACACTTTCTGCTATGTTTCTGGGGACATTGCTGTTTTTTTATTCATAGCGTTGTCTAAGTTCTTTGCAATTTTTTCGTACAAAATGGTGACTGTTAATGTCTCTTAATTGCTTAAATATGATGTAATGTAAACTAAATGATGCTGCTTCAAACTATATGGGAGGGAGATGTGTTGGACCCAGGTTGTGCAGCAAACTCACAGCAGTTTCATGTTTGTGATCTCAGAGTAAACAACAGCCGACCCAGACCAAGTCTCTGTCTTCATTCACTGCGCTCAGAACACAACGCAGACCAACAACACAACGCAGACCAACAACACAACGCAGACAAACAACACAACGCAGATCAACAACACAACGCAGATCAACAACACAACGCAGATCAACAACACAACGCAGACCAACAACACAACGCAGACCAACAACACAACGCAGACCAACAACACCAAGCAGACCAACAACACAACGCAGACCAACAACACAACGCAGACCAACAACACAACGCAGACCAACAACACAACGCAGACCAACAACACAACGCAGATCAACAACACAATGCAGATCAACAACACCAAGCAGACCAACAACACAATGCAGACCAACAACACAACGCAGATCAACAACACAAAGGGTGAACCAGTTATAAATGCATGTCTGCTCTGTACGTTCACGCTCTGTATTTAAACTTCCCGGTGGGGATCACGCGAAGTCTCGTGAGATTACGGCAGGATTACCATGGCAACAGCAGCTCAATACTGGCAAGGGGAAAACCTTTAAGCCCCGTTGTGATGGAAATTTTCGATTGAGATACTTGACAAAAAGGCAGTGTCTGGATCAAACAGCAAGTTGTCTTTATTTTACTTGTGCACAAGGAGAACACAGCACAAAGGAGAGATGCAGAGTGTCCTACCCCCCCTTAGCAGAAGGTAGTTTTTATACCAACATACACAGGAGAGAGTACGTGTCCCAGAGTCACAAGCATATCTGAAGACTTTTGCTCTAATCTTTAAGAAGACGCCATGTCCTAGCCTCGTGTGCACAAAGACACAACATCTTTTGGCCTTACAGCTGCTACGCATGCCATTGTCCTGTACAGCACTAAGCTCAGATAATAGAATAACAGTAGGATAACACAGAAGTTAATGAATTTCCAACACATTTCCTCCCTTTTGATTATAATAAAACCCTTTTTATATTAATCAATAAATAAAGTCAAACCCCATTCATCAGTATCATTACCCCTCACAGTTTAAAATGATACCTCATTAAGAAATCACAAACAGACAAAACAATTCCTTTTGTACAAGAAGTAAGACTTAAAACTTTGTAGGATTAAACCTTTGAGCTATAATGCAATTGTTGGAAAATTTCATTCACAATCTTTGATCAAACCAACAACTGGGTTTGGAGACAATACAGAGATTGGCAAACGGTTTAAACTGAATGCCCTTCCTGACTTATCCTGCCTTGGAAACGCTGTAGTTTGATTTGGATCTGTGACCTCCACCGTCCGAACGGTTGCTGTCCAATCATAAAATGGTCCAGGCCAAGGTTTACCAAAGAAATTCCGTTGGTCAAGGTGGTTCCTGGTACGCTGCAGAACAGCGCAGAGGCGGGAGCGTACCTCTGTATTAAATGTAGCACCCATGATATTTTCAATTCTTTCATTGTTTTTATTTTTAATATAAACCCAGATTTAGGCCTAATACCAGGTCTTATTTATGAGAAGACGAAATTAACAACACAATAGACCGGTTTTTACCCATGGGCCCCAGGTTGGAGCCTCACCTTAGCGGTGAATAATTAAAGCTTAAAACAAAGTTTGATTAAGGTTAAACAGTGTCATTGTTTTCCTTTAAACAGACCTCAATATATTATGTACTCATGGTTATTATTAAAGTACATTATCTGATATCATGAAATGTTTGTAATTCTTGCACTTACTCTAATAATCTACTTGTTGCTTGAACTGTGTGCTTACATGGTAACTTAAAGCTTGGAGACAGAACGGCTAGGAGCCCATCATGTTGGGCTATACGTGGACTCCTCAGTTGTTTACCTCAAGCTCCCATTTCAAGCTATAGGTAACCTGTTGTGATTGGCTCCTGGCACTGCTCCAACTTTGCCTTTTTAGAAAAGAAATGTTCTCTTTTCTGGTGATTGGTTTATAACTGTGCTATACATACCAATGCAAGGTATTTAAATGTTTGTGAGCTGACCCTGCGTGGTCGGAGAGTTGTCTCTTGCTTGTGAGATGATTGTCCAAACCTGAGCTCAGAATAAACCTGAGCCTGAATCTTTTTCTACCTCGGCCTCGTTCTTCAATCCTCTCAATCTGCCTGATAACATTATCACAACATTCTCTGAGACTTTTCTCTTTTTTGAGGCTTTTCTCTGGAGTGTCCACAGTAAATCCTCTGCCTCCTAATGTACACTAAAGTTTTTACACAGATACCCTTCCTGACACAACCCTCTCCATTTATCTAGTACACTGGTCTATGACCCTCTATAGCTGGCTTTGTTGGCTTATTTCATCCTGTGACTTGTACCTGGGCCTACTCCTGATCGTTGTTGTCTGTATTTTGAAAAAGAACTAAGCTGTTTTTACTGTAAATCCTTTAGCCCTCGTGGAGAATAAAGTCTCTGTTTACTATTGTTAATAAAGAGTTTGATCCACTTACTGTTTCCATTCATACATTCATCTTCATCCACTCACTATCACAGCAACTATGCTGCTCCACTTGAGGCAGGACTCTCCTCCGACCTGGAGAGGGCGCCACCTTTTTCCGGTGGAGAACCATGGCCTCAGACTTGGAGGTGCTGATTCTCATCCCAGCCGCTTCACACTCAGCTGAAAACCCCCCCAGTGCTCACTGAAGGTCCTGGTTCCATGAAACCAACAGGACAACATCATCTGCAAAAAGCAGAGATGAAATCCTGTGGGCCCTAGACTCCTTCCAGCTCCTGGCTGTGCCTAGAAATTTTGGCACTGCTTCCCTTCCTGAGCGCCGGACGATTTGCCAGAATTTCTTCAAGGCTGAACGATAGTCCTCCTGCATTGCCTCCCTGAACTCCTCCTAGACCCAACTTTTGGCCACAACAAGTGCCCGGGCCGCAGCACGCTTGGCCTGCCGGTACCCGTCAGCTGCCTCAGGAGTCCCATAAGCCAGCCTCGAGAGGACTCCTTCTTCTGCCTGACGGCATCCCTTACTTCTGGTGTCCACCACCGGGTTTGGGGGTTGCCACCGTGATGTGCACCTGAGGCCTTACGGCCATTGCTCTGAATGCCTGTGTTGGCAATGGAAAAGGAGAACATGGTCCACTCGGACTCAACGTCTCATAATTTGGTTGAAGCTCTTTCTGAGGCAGAAGTTGAAGACCTTTCTGACAGAGGCTCAGCCAGACGTTCCCTACAGACCCTCACAATATGTTTGTGTCTGCTGAGTCTGTCCAACCTTCAACTCACCACCAGGGGGCGCTCAGTAACAGCTCAGCTGCTCTCTTCACCCGAGTGTCCAAGACACACGGCCAAAGCTCAGAGGACATGACAACAAAGTCGATCATTGACCTCTGGCCTAGGGAGTCCTGGTGCCACTGATGGACACCTTGTGCTTGAACCTGGTTTTGGTTATAGACAAACTGTGGCACAGAAGTCCAACAGAACACCACTCAGGTTCAGATCGGGGCCGTTCCTCCCAATCACGCCCCTCCAGGTGTCACTGTCACTGCTCATGTGGCCGCTGAAATCCCCCAGGAGAATGATGGAGTCCTCAGTCAGGGAAACTTCCAGTCCCTCCCAGAGGCCCACAGAAGGCCGGGTACTCTGCTGCTGTTCGGCCCTGAGCAGAAACCACAGTGAGAGACCTGTCCCCGACTTGAAGGCGCAGGGACGCGACCCTCTCATTCACAGGAGTGGACTCCAACTCATGGAGCTGAGCTTGGGGCTGAGCCCACACCGGCCCTGACCCTCACCGCGGGACAATCCAGAGGAAAACAGAGTCCAGCCTCTCTCCAGGAGTTGGGTTCCAGAACCCAGGATGTGTGGAGGTGAGCCCGACTATCTCTGTTCGGTAACGCTCAGCCTCGTGGGAAACTGGCCACCAGGTGCTTGCCTGCGAGCCCCAAACCCAGGCCCCAGGGTGGGGCCCCGGCGACGCAAATCTGTAGCAGATCTTGGTAGTGGTGTCATCATAAAGGGCTTTTGATAAAGTGTATGTAAGAATGAACTTTAAAGAAAGAGATTTTCTTCAGAGATTGAACAGTGACAGAAGTTTGTAGAAGAGCCTTGTCCTGTAATGACCTGTAGCTGTTGTTGACCTGCTGTTCCCTAAAGACTCATTTAATCTCATCTACAATTCACTTCTCATCAAGTATTAATGAGCCACTGTGAAGAGAAAAACAAGTTCTAACACACAACAAGAGGACAGAGTGATTCTCCAGCTCCAGGTCCGGACCCCCAGAGCCCTCCTCTGCTCATGATGAAATAACCTTTGGTCTGATCTGTGACACAGCTCAGGTCTCTGGGTGATTCACACTCAACTTCTCCAAAGTTCCACATGCACTTTGACAAACTTGAATTAGTTTTTGTCCTTTCATTCTCCTCTGACTTTCCTGTTCTCTCTGAATCTGAAAAGTGCAAATTAAAGATATCACAGTCCATCCTCCCCTCACTCACTCGTGAACATGACCTGAACTCCTCCACTTGAGGCAGATGCCTTCACTGGGCAACTTTTGTTCACTCGGCTGCAGCTTTGGTCCCAGAGGAGAAGAAATGAACAAACAGGTATGTTTAGAGTGTTTGCAGATCTATTTGCCATGACGGATGAAAAAATTATTCACCAGCACTTCTTGCTAGCTCTTCTTGGTTAAATTTTTGCTTCCGTTTGTGTTCCACTTCCGCACCTTCCATGACGCAAAACAATACACGCAATGATGCCGTTTAAATAGTTCCGCCTCATCTGTTTGCACCTGTCACTGACCACGCAGTTTGTCTTAGGAATTCACACGCAAGACGCCCATTAATAGCGGCCGCAAATTTTCTCACTGCACTCGCAGTTTAGCACCCGTCTTAGTAAATATGGCCCTCAATCTTTGCCTTATTTAAGTATATATATATATTTTATATATGTATGCTACATGAAAATATAACTAACAAGTGCATCAATAAAGGGAAAAGTCAGAAAAACATCTCCAGCAGGGGGAGTAGAGAGCAATCTGCTATTTTTAATCTGCAAGGCTCAAGAAATTATGTCTAGAAACAGTTATCAGGATTTTACCAAAACTCTAAATACTCTGTACTTCAAACCAACTCAGAAATGTAGCCGAGTTCAACGTAACACTTGTAAAATTTACTCTACTTAAAGTTAACTTTTTATGTATCTGTACATCACTTAAGTAACTAACTACTTTTACTTCGTTACTTTCTACCACTGGTGTAAAGGGCATATATTCTGCTTTTACTCATATTTTTACCCAGTCTCCTCTGGAGCAGCAGTACGTTTTACAGCCTTTAAAAACATTATGGGACTAAAAGAGAACATTTTTAATAAGAAATCTACTGGAGCCATAAAGAAACAGGTAAAGAGACCAGCAGAGGGCAGCACTCTTTTGAACATTATCTAAAATTAAAAAGAAAAGAGCTTTTTTTCCTTCCTTAAACTTTGTGTCTGATCCATTTTCCTCCTATTGAATATTTCTAGATATAGCTTTGCGTATTACCATTAAACTTATATTTTGATGTACTACTGCTAAGGTTAATAATGCTTCAACATTAGTAATAATAATACTTTGATTTTATGTGATATTTTTCTTCTTTCACTCTAAGGTCACTCTACTCTTAGGTGCATTCCAAATATGGCACAAATAATGAGCTTGCTACAAAGTTATCAGAGCCAAGGTTGCAGGGGGGGCTCCTGTCGATGGTGGGAAGACTCTGCAGAAACTGAGAACTTTTTGTGGCCCTGCCCTATGCACAAAAAAGTTACTCGAAGCCAAGAAGATAATGCTATGCAGAGATCGTCATACATCGTCATACATAATATAAAAACTTAGGACACTCCTCCCTCTAGGAGCGCGCTCATTCTGCTGACTGTAACCTGTAACCCAAAACATTTTAATGAATGAACGGGAAAAAGGTTTTTTATCAGGACCCAAAGTTTAGTCTTACCTCCTTTATAGCTTGAAGCAGCATAAGCGCGTCCCTGTGTGTGCCGTGCTGCGTTAAAGTGCAATAGGACACACTCACAACCTTACTTAAAGATATTAGGGAGGATCTTTATAAATTAATTTTTTGCAATATTTATTAAAACTACCTTCATTGCCCTGTATAAGGCTTAGAAATTGGTGTATTAGAAAATATAATAATAATATTAATAAACTGTGGACTCTGTGAGACTTGAAAAACCTCAACCAATTGTTTTTGTCATGAGTACGGTACCCATTGTTCCACGGACTCGCCAATCTTTCCGACTTCCTGGTTTTGGCGATAGGTGTGCGTTCTTGTGCCTGCGCATGCATACACAGTATGTTTATGTAGTCCGGCGTTAGCCGAGCCTCACTGTAGCGCGGACAGCCTGACTTCAAAAAGCACAATGGCTAAGAAAAACCATGAACCGGGTGGTCGCAAAAGGAAAACTGTTTTTGAAGTGTACCAGAGGAGGAGAAAAACCATAAAAGGACTTTCTCAAGGAGGCAAAGAATGTAATGCAGTCAGTGTATGTCTTTTTTAGGGTGTTTATTGCTTTCATCATCAGGGCACGAATCCTTAATTTTAGAGCTCGACTTGGCATGAAAGCAGTCCTCTATGCAAATACTCTGGATCTAGTTCAGGATCAGGCAGCCTGAGTGATTTGACAGGAAATCGCCGCAAACGGAACAGCCACCAAGTCGGCCAGGCAACACGCAGCAGACCGTTGATTTCCTTCCCCACTCACTCCCTCAGAATTAGAAGCCAATACTCAGATCGACTTAGATTCTGGATCCTGGACTCAAGAGCCTAGGTGGGCATATAAAAGAACCGAGAGTCATGCAAAACCAAACCCCAGGGAATCAAGCCACGGCAGACCAACTAGGCAAAACATTATTCAGTACATGAAAACAAGTGTCGCACCTCAATAGAGAAAGTCTGCCGCTGCTCTCAAAATGGCACAGCTTATATACAGTTCAAGGGGTATGACATCACTTCCAGTAAATTCCCACTAAGCCCTTATATGTACTTCATGACATCACTTTCTAGAACTTTCCCCTACTGGGACTTTCCACTAACCTTATTTGTCCTTCCTCTATTTCCTGTGCAGCTGTACAGACTTTCTCTTACAGTCTCTTCACTTCTGACTCTTTAATCTGCTATAGGCCACAATGGTATTTGACAGATACTTAAAACAATTTGTTTTTAACTTTTAACATACAGTTTTGTAAACCCTAATATCACATAATAGATATAACATTACATCCCCTTGTACAAAGCAAAAGCATTCGTGTAAAACACAAAAGCATTAATGTAAAACAAAAGTAAAGGTTATCAAAAATTGAGTACTTATCATGATTAAATGAGTAACATAATAAAACATAAAACATAGTAATAATAATAAGCATTCATAGCAGTTTAGCTTTAGCAAATTAATCCCTTAAGCAATTCAATCTTTTAGCTTTTACTTAAAGCATTATGCACTGTGAGGTCATGTTCACGCACCCTTAGGTGGCCTCTGCTGGTGGGTAGCCAGATCCTTCAACAGCGTGTGATTGGGTCTGTGTGGGGAACTAGGTCAAAGGTCGAGCAGACAAACAGCGCTGGTCTAGGTTTAGGTGAATCTCTGCTGATGCCGGCTGTAAACAAACACTCGTGTTCCAATGCTCGGGCACGTCACTGTGGAGAGATGCTAATGCTAGCGCGGAGGTTAACGTTAGCACCGGTTAAAAAATCCTCCCTAATATCTTTAAACACAGCAGCAATATAACAGAAAATAACTGATTGGCAACTGATTTGGTAGAATTCGATAAAGTATTATTAGTCACCTGTTACACATTGTTTGTTAGATGCGTGGGACGGCCAGAGCGAGAGCTGCTGCAGGTACATCAGTTACCTAATCTAACCACTGGTTTTACTCTAAATGCTCCGTTTTTAAGTCTTGTACTTGTCAACTTGTACCGGTATTTTTCGGACTATAAGTCGCTCCGGAGTATAAGTCGCACCAGCCAAAAAATGCATAATTAAGAAGAAAAAAACATATATAAGTCGCACTGGAGTATAAGTCGCATTTTGGGGGAAATTTATTTGATAAAATCCAACACCAAAAACATACATGTCATCTTTATTTATTTATTTTAAAATAAAAATAAAATAGAGAACAACAGGCTGAATAAGTGAATGGAATACTAACGTTACATGACAGACATGCCTGGTAATGTCAGTAACGACGTAACATATTAAGAGTTATTCAGATAACTCTAGCATAAAGAACATGCTAACAAGTTTACCAAACTATCAGTTTCACTCCAAATCACTAAATCCAATGAAATCTTCATCCTCGGTGTCACTTTTAAACAACTCCCCGAACTCGGGAGGTAGACGATGCGCCACTTCCTCTTCTACGTCGCTTACGTCAGACTCATCGTCAAATGATATAATTATCAACACAGGCCTATGGCGCCATCTTGCGGTTTAGTGTGAAAATTACATGTGAAATGATATAATAATATCATTTCACATGTAATTTTTCACACTTAAGTCGCTCCGGATTATAAGTCGCACCCATGGCCAAACTATGAAAAAAACAGCGACTTATAGTCCGAAAAATACGGTAGATGCTTCCACTGCGACTGAATCGTGCTGATTGTGACTCATGTACAAGTAAAGGAAAGGAATTGGTGAGTCTCATACTGTGTGTTGTATGCTATTGCTAACCGGTGCTAAAGTTAGCCGTTCGCGCTAACATTAGCCACAGCTAATGTCCTTTATATGGTGTTCTTTGGCTCCTGCTGCTTTATTTTCTGATTATGTGCCAGCGTTTTGAATGTATTTAGTGCAGCAACAATCTTCACACATGGTTGTATGTTGTGATGTTAGTAGCCATTGCTAATTTTATTTTTATGTTTTCTGATAAGCTAATGCTAGGCTAACATGACTAGTTTGTCTCTAGTCAGCCATTTATATTGAATGACCTTGGCCAAATGAATTGTAGCTTCTATTTAAATACTAAAATAGCACTTTAATGTTATTGTATGCCTTGCAGTGGTAATATTAAACGATATTGTCACTAAGATGGTGCGTTAGCTTTAGTAGAAGCATTTATGTATGATGCCCATTTCTAAATTGAGTATAATTTCACTGTAAAATGTGCAAATATTTATCATTGCTATTTATTTAAATAAGCTTTTGTAAAAGATTGTGTGCACTAAAAATTGAAACATGCATGTTCATGTACAGGCCAGGTACAGGTGTGAATGGAGCGCTACCAGACAACTCTGTCCAGAAGAAGTCCTCTTCTTGATGATACTACTACTACTACTACTACCACCACTACTACTACTACCACTACTACTACCACTACTACTACTACTACTACTACTACTACTACTACTGGGATGCGGTAGGAGGCTTGCAGCCACTCACTTCTTTCATGTTCCCTCCTTCTCTAATGCGATTTGGACTCTGCTGGACAAAAAATTAGTCACGTGACTGAAAACTATTACTAAACAAAAACTTTCTCTGACCTTTTCAAAGTCACCAAAAAGAAAATGTGATGTTAAAAATTAAGAGTGGTAGTAAAAGTAGTAGAGGTCATAGTTTTTTCTGTAGAACTGTATTTAATAATGTTGAGTGATGTTATTAGGCAGTAACAGTACTTTTACTTGAGTACTCTGAACCAGTGACTTCACCTGGACCTGAGAGAGTCATGTTGTTGAAAATACCTGGTGACGTCGTGTTGTGGGAGTCAGACCTGAGTTCATAAAACGACCAGAACAACCAGGACCAGGCTCAGACCCAGGTTTGGTCTCACACTGATCTGATGTTTCAGTCTCTGTGTGTCTCCAATGTGTGTCTAATGTGTCTTATTCTATTGTTCTGATTCTAAATGCTTTATTTGTCATTCTCTCTTTAAATCTAGGTTTTAAAGGAGACAATGTGTCTTATTCTATTGTTCTGATTCTAAATGCTTTATTTGTCATTCTCTCTTTAAATCTAGGTTTTAAAGGGGTCAACCTGTAGCTAAAGTGTATTTAAAGAGTTTCCAGCTTCTTACCTCAGACCAGATTCAAACAGACTTCAGAACCCGTATGTTTACCTGTGCATTTAACCGAGGGACTTGTTGTTTAATGGTTTTCAAACTGTGGTACAGGAGTCTTCTGGAGTTCAGGTTGAGTTTAGAGTTTTATTTCTGTTTTAGTGATTAATCTGTCCATGTTTAGACTTGTTTACTCTCAGTTTAGTTCTGGTTTGGCCCTAGTTTAGACCTGCTTTGGTCTTGCTTTTGTCTTGGTTTTGTCCTGGCCTAGTCCTAGACTTGTTCTTATCCAGGTTTGCTTCTGGTTTAGATCTGGACCTGTTCTAGTCCAGGTTTGCTTCTGGTTTAGATCTGGACCTGTTCTAGTCCTGCTGCAGAAACGTTATTGATCACAATCTTTCAGTTTTATCAAATGTAAATGTGCAAATCCAAACTAGGACTGAACCAGGACAAAACCAAGACTGAACAAGATCTAAACCAGGTCTAAACTTTGTTAAATAAATTCTTTTCAGGTTGTGTAATGAAAATATTTTAGGATCTGCTTTAAAAAGATCTTGTGTAAAACTGAATTAAATCTGAATATTATTGAGCAGACTTTAAATTCCTGTCAGAACTCTGAGGTCAAGACTAATCATGAATACATGAATCATGAATCAGGAGTAAACCAGGTCTAACCCAGGTCTAACCCAGGTCTAACCCAGGTCTAACCCAGGTCTAACCAAGGTCTAACCAGGTCTAACCAAGGTCTAACCCAGGCAATGGAAAACACGTTAGAGAAAATTTAATGTGACCCTGCTCATCCAGGAGGATTGGGGAGTGTGCTAAAGCTCCACGGTGCTGCCAAGGAGTCAGGTGTGTCAACTAGTTTGAAAGATGTGAAGGAATACTTATTGGCACAGGATGCGTATACGCTTCATGCCAGAGCTGTGAGACACTTTCATAGGAATAGGGTTTTAGTGAGTGGTATTGACAAACAATTTCAGGCTGATCTGGTTGACATGACTGAATATTCTAAAGAAAATGATAGTGTTAGGTTTCTATTTATGTGTATTGATGTGTTTTCAAAATATGCGTGGGTTAGATGTCTTTAGTCAAAGACGGGGCCTGCTGTAACAAATGCATTTAAAGACATTTTGGCGGAAGGGCATGTCCCAATAAACGGCACAGAGTTTTATAAGCATTTTAAATGTGTATTGGATCAGTATAAAATTAGTCATTTCTCCACCGCAAATGAGACAAAAGCAAGTAAAGTGGAGCGCTTTAACAGATAATTTAAAACCCGTATGTGGCGTTATTTAACTTAAACTGTAAATTCAAGGAGATATGTCGATGTTGTCCAAGATCTGGTCCACGCCTATAACAACTCATACCATAGGATTATCAAAATGACGCCGTCAGCAGTGAATAAAGATAATGAGAGGGGTAGAAGCTGGTGCTGTGACCGCTGCCACCTGGCAGTGGTACGATCAAATGGATGCTGCACTCCATCACTCCGCCCCTGGTAGTGGCAGCTAATTTGTCTGCCACTGTCGGTGGGGTGGTTGTCGCACCAGCCTCCACCCCTGCTGAACCAGAAGCAGGCAGGCAGCAGAGAAAGAGAAGGAGGGACAGCGAGGCTCTCCTCGACTTTTCAAAGGAGCAGGCAGAGAGAGAAGAGGAAAGGGAGCGGGCAGCGTTGGCCAGGGAAGAGGAGAAGGAAAGGGCAGCAACTGAGAGAGCAGAGCGCTATTTGGCGCTGTTTGAAAAACTGGTCAATAAATTTTAAATAAAATTGTTTGTAATCAAGTAAGGATTGTTTCTGGAGGTACAGATGAGAAATTTATCTAAGGTAAGGAAAACAGTCAGACCACTGATATAATAATTTGATTTATAACACAGAAGTTAAATATTTTCTTAGAAACAGGAAAACATTTTTTAACACATGCAATAACTTATTTACAATATTATAGATTTGTTTCAAAAAAGGTAACATAAACAGACAGAATTAGAATATTTAACAACAAAACATTTATATACAAATAATAAATTCACTAATATTTACAGGTAAGATATTTACAATGTCAGCATGTCTGAGTGAACATGACTACAATGACACAGGAAAGTTCCTAGATGTAGTCATGTTCACTCAGACATGCTGGCAGCTCTGAAGGAGCGTCTTCATCTTGAGCATCCTGAGCCTCTTCATCGTCTGCATCACCTTCTTCCTCCTCTTCATCTGCAGCATCTCCTGCCTCCACACAGATGTTGTGGAGGATGCAGCACGCACCAATCACAAGTGGTGCAAACCTGGGCCGGACCTCCAGTGCCCGCAGGAAGATGCAACGCCACCTGGTCTTCAGTGCACCGAATGAGCGCTCTATGACGTTTCTGGCCCTCGCATGGTGCCGGTTATATCTGGCTTGCACTTGACCTTTACCAAACACAAAATTCACTTTATATGTTTAATTTTCAGTAATTCAGGTATGCTTTGTGTGTGTTATTGCAGGTGTAACTTACTGGCTAGAGGCTGACGGTATGGCGTCATTATGGCAATGGGGTACTGCAGGCATGGGTACCCTCCGTCTCCCAGAAGAAAGTAACCCTCTGGTGGATAGAGGGCTTGTTTGTACATCGGGGAACGACGAAGTACAAGAGCATCATGTACAGACCCTACGTTTCCGATGTAGATGTCAACGAATGCCCCCTTGGCATCACAGATGCCTTGTAAAACAAGGGAGGGGAAAAGCTCCCTGTTGATGTAAAATTTTTTCTGTGGCTCAGCAGGCGGTACAATCTTAATATGGCACCCATCAATGGCACCAACTGCGCTGTGAAACGCCTCGTGCCCAGCAAGGCGTGCAAAGCCATCTCCCACCTGACCCAGTTCCTCCATTGTGGGGAAGTGAATGATCCTGTGGAGGAGGGTCATCATTTTATCAATGACCCTGTGCACAATCCTGCACACTGTGGCAACAGGCATGGCAAAAATATTCCCTGTTGCCCTGTAGGAGTCTCCGCAGGCCAGTAAACTGTGACCAGCACCTCTACCTCATGGCTCCACCCATGGGTCTTGTCTCTGGGTAGCTTTTGTACCAGGAGTTCAAAGCTATTTCGCGAAAGCCTGAAAGCAGGTTTCAGGTCCCCTCCTCCAAAATATAATGCCAGAATTGGCACGCTGTGGTTGAGCTCCACATATTTTGTAAAAGGCCCTTGTTCCTGTGTAATGAAAAAAATAAATAAATTGAAACATTAATTTTATTATGATTCAATAATATGACAAATAATTTGCCTGGAAATTCCAGACTCACCGCTGTACCAGCGGATGAGTCTAGTCGCCTTAGAATCAATTCGATATCTAGCGCGGAGCAAACCCGAGTTTACAGACAGCGGAGTTAGCCAATCAGAAAATGGCGGACGTGATGTTAACAAAGCGACAAGAAAGTGAGAAACTAAACAAACGGAGTAGTGAAGCCACGAGGGAGGAACGAGGGAGTTATTTCAACATGGCTAGCGCTAGAGATGATGTGAACGAGTTGTGTCGGTGTTGCTGCAAAAACTTATGAATAAGTGGTGTTATTTGCAACTCCAGTTTAATTTTTGAAGCAAGTAAGTCACAAAAATCCCCACCTATAGTGCAATGAGTTGCGGACTTGGGTCTTACTTTAAAATTAGACCAGAATAAATCGAAACGAATTTGCAAAACGTGTGCAAATGTGGTCGGACGCCTGGAACGGGATCTAGCTATTTTTCGCAAATGGCAACAGGATGAGTACACTATCATAGCCGAAACCGCAACATTGGAAGAAACAACCGAATCGGGGGAGAAACGTCAACGCTCAACACCTTCCAAAACACCAAGAGCACTGAAGAAAATACGCCATAGTCCTCCCACTCAGTCTGCAACACGGCGAAGCATCACACAGGTAAACATGTAGTATCCATATTAACATCTTTAATACGGATACTTTCCTTAAGCATAACGTACACGCTTATTTTACTGCCGTTGCTTGAACATGGTGAATGAATTCAAGCTACCATCTATGTATATAGCCGTGTTGATGTAACCAATTTACAAATACTTAGTTATTGTTACTAAATTACAAAGTTAGTAGTTAACGCATTATTGTGAAAATACTTAAATTACAGATATTAACACAATACTCAGTTATTTGCAAGTGAAAAGCTCACAAATATAACTTATTCTGTCAGGTAAATCAGCTGCAAGGTTGTTTCTCTTTTCTATTGTTGTTATTATGTAATTTGAGGCATTTAAACAACTCATTTGTTGGTTACCTTATTTTAAATGCCATTAATACAACACAAAAGCTCATATTTGATCAGTGTATACAATATTAAACCCAACTAATAATATTGTTACTCAGTTCAAAGGTGCATGCTCTCCCTCATCCCCCAACCCCTTTGTGCATCTCACAGTGGGGGATCTTTTAACAAATGGTCATAGTAAGTTGCAAGACTTGTAATCAAATGTTTTTCACTTTCACAGGTCATTACTGAGTACCCAAGCAAAACTGTTGTCAAGGTGTCTTCGTCATCTGAAGCTGGGATCATTCAACACATCACTAATAAAAACTGGAAAACTGCAGCTCACTTGATTTCAACGCATAAAGAACTTTATGGGGCATTAAAATAAAAGATTCTCACTACCATCAGTGAAGAAAGTCAATTTCTGTCAAACCCAAACAACAACTGTATGCTGTGGAAAACATCGCCAGAAGACCTAAAGTCTTTTTCATTTGATAAGCTCCATGTGGACCTTGAGAACATGTCTCCTTTTTTATTATCCATCTTCCAAACTGTCAGTGGCAAAGATCTACCAGTTACCTGTGCAGCACTTTCTATAGCACTACGAGAGAGACAACCCCGGATGTCAGCCTTTGCATATTACATAAACAGTATCTTGCAACATGGAGGTACAAAGAAGGCCGCCTTTAAAAGGTTGAGTAAAATGGCCATCACAACATGATATCAGCATGCAATCGGCAAACAAAAGGAACTGGCGGCCACCTGTGGAGAAAGACTCCAGGCCCTAAAAGTTTCCACTGAACTTTACTTGACCTCTGAAGCAGAAGGGCAATCTGTGGACATGGCAAGTGTGAATGAAAACATGGAGGACCTCACACTGTCTGGTGAAATACTTTTTACTTAAATTGAATGCAAAATAAATATGTATGTTGCCTTTAGTTTGTGTTTGATTAATCCAAATGTCCTATTTTATGTTTTTTTTCTACAGATGACGATCATGAAAACAGAAATTCCTTCATCTTCAACCAACTGGCTGTCTCAGAGACTGCAAATGTGAATGCTCCCCCTGCTCCCACACGGACTGAGCCACCACCCGCTTACTCCATAACATTTGATAACATAGACTTCTTCATGAAGGCACACCAGCAATCGTCACTCACCAGCAATAAATCCCTCCACTGGATACATCACCTTGCTGTTGAAGATCGCATTCAAACAAGACACCTTAAGGGGGGTATACACCAAGGCGACGATCGCCCGTCTGAAGCCGTCTTTACAGTTCTTCCACGTCGCTCATTTCCGTCCTTTTGATCCGTCAGCGCCGTCGCCCCCCATCGCTCCAGGACGGAGGCCTCTGACCAGTTTTCTGCCGATTGGCCTTGTTGTTGTTGAATCGGCGTCTTTGGTCTTTGGCACGAAGCGTTCTGATAGGCCTCGCACTACAGCTGCCACGCCAATCAGCTCATGGGAATTTTAGCGGAAGTCACGCGGAAGTGAAAACCGCTGTGGCAGCGTACCGTCACCATTTTTGCATTCTTCGCAATTCCGTGCGGAAAGTTAGCTTCTTCAAGTAACAGAGCAGCGGCACCTAATCCACACAAAACAATGTCCAAACCGGCCATGATCACGCTTCTGTAATGTTCAAACAAGCTGAGAACAGTGGCAGACCAAGGCGCGCTACATGCATATGTAACTCCGCAAACATTGTGTCACTTCCGTTGATCTTTGTTCACTGGCGAGCGCCATCTGCCGCTTTGGGGGGGGGGGTGATTACACGGTCTTTAGGACGGTTGTCGCTTCAGTGAATGAAGAGGGAAAAAGGTCATGCGACGTGAGGAAACGGGAGGGAACGAGAGGAGACGAGCTGTCGCTCCGTCTTATCGGTGGCAGTCTGGGAGTCGCCTTGGTGTATCTAGGCCTTTAGCAATGTCAGGCCACTTACGGACATCAGCACTTATGATCTTGGTCGATCTCTCCCTGGATCAGAAACCCAAGCTCACATCCGTAGAGAGTTTATTGTGTTAGGGAGCAGACTTCTGACTAAACATCTGGAGGCTTTAAAGGTGCTTTCACGGGTTGTCGTGCATCACATTCCGCATGAATATTCTTAAGAAATGTCACTCCGCTCCACAGATGTATGTACAAATTAAACTTAATATTTTACAACAGAGATGCATATTTCTTTTTCATTAATTAGCAATATTACAGTATCCCCTTGGACTGCTCTTCAAGAATGAAAACAAAACTGGGGATTTGACAGATGTACTTTATCATCTTCAAAAAGAGTAAATTAATATTAACTAGAAATTTGTACTAGAAATATTTCTTTTACATTTTTTCGCATATTTATGCTATCTCCCTGTCCAGGTATGTGCCAAGGGGACCACATGGCCTGGAGAAGGTGTTGGTAGGTGGTGACCGTCTAACTGAGGGTAACTGTCGAACTTCAATGGGCTTTTGCAGACGGAGCTAACGAGGAAGATCGACTTGAAGGATTGGTTTTCAAATTTGAAGATTGGCATGCCATCAGGAATCTGCTAGAGTTATGTGATATTTCTAAATACTTTTCTAAAAAACTTTTCAGGAGCACTATTTTGATATTAAATGTAACTTCCCAGATCCACTACAAAATATTTTTCAATAAAACATCATCAAAGGATCATGGAACACTTTTTTCAAACATTAATGTCTTAAGGTACATTTTAATTTTTATAGATGCATTCTTGGAGTGTGGTATGATAGTGTTTTTGCATGTTTGTCAAAGCATGTTTTAATTGCATTTGTTTTGCATTTCTTTTTATACAGTCTCTTCCAGTGCTTCCAAGACAACATGAATTGTCTGGTTGCCCCATGAAATGATATTGCAGTCCTGCCACCATCAATTCGGCACGGTCTTTGTACTTTTTACTTATTTTTATTTTTATTACACTTTAAAATTACTAATTTCCAACAATATTTTTGAGCAGGTGTTCCAACACTAAACAAGGCCCCAGTGCAGCCTACGATGCCCACAAACAATTCTTGAGGAAAGACACTTCAGCACTTTTCCTGGCTGCAGCTGTGGAGCACTTTGGACTTCAGGATTTGTCAGGTATATCATGTGTTTTTTCATGTAAAATTTAGATTATGTGACAGAAAAACAAAATATATATTTTTTTAATGTATTTACTTTTTGTGTACACAGACACACTAAATGCCACGCTGTCTCCTCGAATGGCACACAGTCTGAAATGGAACAGATTTTGGAATGCAAGAGGGGGGAGAGGGAAAAACATTCCGCTTGATTTGCACTTGGAGCACATGAACAATTACTTGAAGTCATTTTTGAAAGGTCTTGGCCCAAATCTGTGTGAGAACTCTGCCAACAGAATCAGTAAGTCTATAGGGATCCTTAAGGAAATGATGGACAACACCGACAGGGAGCTGGAGGTTACCACACCAAGTGGTGTGCATCATACAACAGATGATGAGCAGGACATTGCAACTCTAGTGGCCATTTTCACAGAGAGAGAACTGTTCAAGTTCCAGCCAGGGAGAGTGTTCCAGTCATTTCCCTCTTTTCAGAAAGACTTGCTTGGGAGACTCAAGTACACTGACCTGTGCCTCTGGATGCAAAAAAAAAATTAAAGACTAGAGAAACATTGCTTTCTAAAAAAAATATATAGTTCTGTACTAACAAATGTTTGCTGTTTTGTGCCATTTTCGAATAATATCCAGAAATGTATAATTCACCCTCTTGTTGTACAAAGGTTTAAAGTGGTATTTAATATTTAACTTGTATTTATTTACTTTTTTTTTTTTTTTTTTTTTTACATCTTTTAGCTTGTACTGAAGTAGCTTTTCCAGCAATATTGCATATGGTAACACATGATTTATGTTGTGCCATTCAATAAAAGGTTGTATAAGGCATTTTTGTTGAGAACATTTTACCATCATACAAAGAAAAATGCAAAAGTACTGTGAAATACATTTGTTCTTGTAAATATATACAATATACAGTTTGTTACACAACTGTTTAACACTGGATCATGAAAAACAATTATTAATCTGAAACCTCTAAGACAGTGACTCCAGATTCTGAACTACTCGATGTGTGTACCTGCTCTGTGTTTTGCTCATCAAAATATCCTGTATAATAAATCTGGAAAAATTACAGTATCGGGGTAATGCACGGTACGGTTTGTATTTGAGGAAACCACTGCGGACGGCGGTGACCAGACTGATATTTCTCTGTAGAGTAACACAGAGACATATCAGTCTGGATTTTCCAGGCAAACAAATAATAGTCCTGGCTCATAAATGTTGTCATTTGTCTGTGTTGGAATTATTGGTAATAATAACATTTAAAAAAATTAATGAATAGCAAAATTTTAGTGTTTCAATACACTGTTGCAGTATTGTATATTATGAAGAGTGATTTTAACATAAAAACCCATGTGAATAATTTTATTATTGCTGCTTAGCACGTACTGTCATAAAACTCAACAAAATAAACAGTGCTGTGAAGGTCAGTGAGCTATGACCAAGCCTAATGTGTAGTTTACAGAAAACATCCATAGGCTATAAGTACGCTATATATATATATACACAGTATTAACTTAAAACAATACCCTAACGTTTTATATAGTGTACATAGTTTTATTAGGATACATCAATCGGTCAACCTACCAAATGAGAGAGGAAAGCTATGAGGCTCCACCTTCTGAACCTCCTCCTCTGCATTAAAACCCTCCTCCGTCGAATCCGCCTTCTTATATTGGCCGCTTCCTCTTCAGCATCGTGGTAGAGGCGGCCAGCAGCCAGAGCAACAGCGGTTTGTTCCATCTTTTTTATTTTATTTCCAGTTAAAATGGCTCTGCAATTTCTCGTACCACTACAACTCCCCACAAACAATTTCCCGCCAGTCGTGTTTATATAGTACCAGGAGCTGCCATTGCTGCCATTGTTAACATAAATGTATTGTAAATGTAGAAATGTAGTACATTCATATTTATTGTTCATCAAACGCCAGCAATGTATTTTTATATTTATATTTTCACATAAATAGCCCCTATATGGTTTGTATTGTATATGTTTGAAAAGATCCATACAACATATTATATATGTATGTAATAATGAATAATATAGTCTACTTTATACAATAGTAGCAGAAATAACAATTAATAAAAAAGAACACATTACTGCACATTTTTATAACTGTCATTATTTTATTTATTGGTTAGTTATTTGTTTCATTAGTTTGTATGCGTAGTGAGGGAGAGATGCGGGGTAAAGACGAGCTGCGTGGTGATGTCATCAAGCATGCTGCTGTTCCAATTCACAAGAAACCGTTCTGCGTGCTCCTGTGCTCCCCAAGTCTGTACTTCCAGCGTACTCAGCAAGTACGTACTTACCAAGAACACAAGTACGTTCTTACCAAGAACACAAGTACGTACTTACCAAGAACACAAGTACGTTCTTACCAAGAACACAAGTACGTTCTTACCAAGAACACAAGTACGTACTTACCAAGAACACAAGTACGTACTTAGCAAGAACACAAGTACGTACTTGTGTTCCTTGGTATTGAGAAATGGCCCAGGTTTCGTTCTGCGTCTGTATTAGTTTCTTTGGCCATGTTGGCTTGACGCCCTGAAAACTTTTAATAATATAGCGTACAGATAAAAAAATATATACACTGAACTAAGACAAAGGTTAAGAGTAATAACTCCGCATTGGTACCAGTTAGCCTTGCGCTAACGTGCAGATTAAAACACCTAAACTAATGTCTTAAGAGGGAAGGATTGACCAGGAGGGACTCAGTTTAATAGATAAAGACCACCAAACTCAACTTAATTTAGATTAAGTATAACGTTTATTTACACAATAAGGCAGAATAGTATATTGAGGCACAGGTAAATATTGAAAAGAATGTAATTTTGAACAGAACCGTTATGCAGAATTACTGATTAACTAATGATGAATTGCAGTGGAGTAAGTTATAAATTGACTTATTAAATGATTGGAAATTTAGGAATAAGGGACTAGCCTCTGAGACTATAAGCACCAACTCTGTCACATAACAACACTGATCTACCGTACTTCGGAGCAGGAGGGGAAGGCGGTGACGACAGCCAGCCTCCGGGTTCAGCCAGGGGCTCGGATGTTGGTCCTTCCTTTATCCGCGGGGTGTAGCAGGGCTGGTGGTCCCGGCTCCAAACAGCGGGTCGTGGTGTGTCCTCCAAGCTCCACAGCCAGTCACCAGGTGTCCCGTTAACAGCGAGCATGATACCACTCAGGCAGAGTTTAGCTGTTGTTCAGCGTAAGGCAGCGTCAAAGTCTCAGAGTATGGCAAATGTCCCTTTTAATGCCAAATGGAAAATTCAATAAAAATCCTTTCACAGCCATTCAAAACTTTAGACTTAAATTAGCTGCTTTGGTCAAGGCAGCAATTGTTAAAGCTGGCGGATGTTGCGCAACGTGAGGCTTTTCAGAATAAACTACAAAAATTATACTTGAACAAAAGTTTGGGCGACTTATTGTGAAAAGATGTTATCACCGGCAAAGTAAACTTAACGCAACAAAAATGACGAGAAGAAAGGAAAAATTAGACTTAAAAGACGAATTAGAGACAGAGACGAGACAAAGACAAAGACAAAGACTAAGGAATGCGAACTGCACCCCAAGATAAGACTGGAGAAGGGGTGTCTCTGGTACGGCCCCTCTGTACTGATAGTGGAAAGGATTCAAATTACCTCTGCTAGACACAAAGTAAATGTCATAAAAAGAAATGTGTCTTACTCCACTTCAATTTACGTACCTTTAAAAACATGTTACATTTGTAGCAACATAAACATACTGGTGAATAATGATACTGAATAAGCATATATCCAACCACTAATGAACATGATGAGTTCAACAGTTTGCACAGAACATAGCTGTGACATTTTCCTGTAAAGTAACATGTTAATGCATGAAATCCGTCTCTTGAACAGATGAGTGATAAAGTTTTTTAATACGCATAACTTTGTTGGGATGGACAAAGACTTAGGTTAATTATCTGGTTCCATCTGTGGTGCCGTTTGTGCCAGGTCTCTGGTTTATATCAGAGAAGAGAGGAGACCTCTTCTGGCAAATTTATTGGTCTGCAGTTTGTATAGGACAGATTTATGTCTTTGTTCCGCGTCCTTGGTGGGTAAGAGCAGACTTCTCGTCTCCTAAAGGAATGTCCTTTTTTTTTTTAGAATTTCAGCAGTGGTCCAATACTCCTACAATAATAATAATAATAATAATAATAATAATAATAATAATAATAATAATAATAATAATATAAAGCCCTCCGTCGGTCAGGATCGACCATGGGTATAACATCCTAATTGTATGCTTGGCTGGAGCATTGGCGACTATGACTGTGAAGACCAATGCGTGAATGGCAGTCCTTGTTACAAGTGTTGCATGTGTATGCTGTCTGTTGGACATAGCTGACACAAAGCTTTCTGCGGGCCCGTCTCTCTGTGGCGGCTTGTGTCAGCTTCTCTTCTCCTGTTTTGAGGTGCTTGATCATGGCTCCTCTCCATTGTGACGGATCAGCTGCAAGATTTTCCCAGATCTCTGTGTCGATACCCACAGCCTTCATGTCACGCTTCACAACGTCTCAGTATCGCAGCTGTGGGCGTCCAGTGCGTCTACTTCCAGTGGCCAGCTCACCATACAGCAAGTCTTTGGGCATGTGGCCGTCTACGGACGTCATACGGTGAACGTGACCTAGCCAGCGGAGTCTGCGTTGCCTGAGTAAGGTAACATGCTAGGCAGACCCGCACGAGACAAGACCTCTGTGTTTGGGACTTTGTCTTGCCACGAAATGCCCAGGATGCTTCTCATGTGGAAGGTGTTCAGGCGTCTTTCTTGTCTGGCGTATGTCGTCCAAGTCTCGCTACCGTACATCAGTGTACTGATGACACAGGCGTTGTACACTGCCATCCTGGTCTTCTCTGTGAGCATGGGGTTGGACCACACACGTGTGGTGAGGCGTGCAAGTGTGGCAGCCACCTTTCCAATTCTCTTGTCAAGCTCCACGTCTAAGGAAAGGTTATCAGTGACAGTGGAGCCTAGGTACGTGAAATGATGGACCACATCAAGCTCGTAACCATCGATGGTAATGGTTGGTGGTGTTTCTGTTCCTTGTCCCAGGACATAAGTCTTTTTCAGGCTGATGGTAAGCCCAAAGTCTTTGCAGGCCTGGGAGAAACAGTCCATCAATGACTGAAGTTTTTGCTGAGTGTGGGAGCCTAATGCTGCGTCGTCAGCAAATAGCATGTCTCTTATCAGGGCTTCACGCACTTTGGTCCTGGCTCGGAGGCGGGCAAGATTGAAAAGCCTGCTATCTGATCTTGTATGCAGGTAAATCCCTTCTTTTGATGTGCCAAACGCATGTTTTAAAAGCAAGGCAAAGAAGATTCCGAATAGGGTTGGGGCAAGTACACAGCCCTGTTTGATGCCGCTGCTGATGTTGAATGGCTCAGAGGTGCTGCCGTTAAACTGCACGGTCCCCTGCATGTTGGTGTGAAAAGACTCAATCAGGCTGTGTAGTTTAGGAGGGCAGCCAATTTTAGATAGAATTCTAAAGAGACCCTCTCTGCTGACGAGATCGAACGCCTTAGTCAGATCGATGAATGCGATGTACAGGGGCATCTGCTGCTCTCTGCATTTCTCCTGAAGCTGGTGGAGGGAGAAGACCATGTCTATTGTTGATCTTTCAGCTCGAAAGCCGCACTGTGACTCTGGATAGACACGCTCAGCTAATTTCTGTAGTCGGACCAGAATGACCCGAGCAAAAACTTTGCCCACAATGCTGAGTAAGGAGATGCCCCTGTAGTTGTTGTAGTCACTGCGTTCTCCCTTGTTTTTGTAGAGGGTGACAATCTTAGCATCCCTCATGTCTTGTGGTACAGCCCCTTCTTTCCAGCACTCACACAGGACTTCATATAAAGGCTGTAATAGTGTAGTCTTGCAGTGTTTAATCAGGTCAGGGGGGATCCCGTCACTGCCTGGAACTTTCCTTGAGGCCAAGCTGTTGATAGCCTTGCTGAGTTCGCCAATAGTGGGTTCGCTGTCAAGCTCTCCCATGACAGGTTGGCATTTTATGGCGTCAAGGGCTGAAGTTGTTACTAAATTCTGTCGGGAATAGAGTTCAGAGTAGTGTTCCATCCATCTCTCAATCTGTTGTCCCTTGTCTGTGATGACGTCCCCTGTGGTGGATTTCAGGGGAACTGTCTTGTTCTGGGTTGGACCCATTACTGTTTTGATGCCTTCATACATCCCTCTTATGTTCCCAGTAATTGCTGCAGTCTGAAGATTTTTCTCGCTGGGTGACCGCTTATATTCCGTTAGGGCCGCACGCTTTGCTTCTATAATGGGGGTCATCTCAGCAGATTTGGCCATGAACCAGTCATGCGATTTCGAGATGTTTTTTCCAAAGGTGGCCAAGGCAGTGCAGTGCATGGTATCCCGCAAGGTTGTCCACTTCCCAGTGGTGGAGTCCCCTGGCTGTGAGGTTCCTAGTTGATTCTCAAACCTCTCAGCAAATTGCTCTACAAGGTCAGGCTTACTCATCTTGCTGACATCAATGCGAGGGTTCCCTTGCTTCTTCTTGCCACGGTGGAACCTTTTCGGATGGAGCCTGACCTTGCAACACACCAAGGAGTGGTCTGTGTCGCAGTCTGCACTGTGGTAAGAGCGTGTGTGGAGGACGTTCTTAATAGCGGTTCGTCTGACCAGGATAAGATCCAGCTGATGCCAGTGCTTTGAGCATGGGTGTCTCCAGGAGACCTTGTGCTGGGGTTTGGTCTTGAAAAAGGAGTTGGCTATGCAGAGGTTGTGATAAGTGCATAGATCGAGCAGTCTCTGGCCATTTTCATTCATCTTGCCAATGCCAGACTTTCCAAGGCAAGAAGGCCACGATCCTTGATCAGCTCCTACTCTGGCGTTGAAATTGCCCAGAAGGATGAGTTGTTCCTTGTTTGGGATGCTGCTGATCGTAGCTGTGAGTTGATCATAAAACTCATCTTTAATATCGGGTGTAGTGGAGAGTGTTGGAGCATACATGCTAACGAGAGTTACAGGGCCTGCCATGGTGTTCAGGCGGAGAGTGAGGAGTCGTTCTGAGCCGCTGTTGCCTGATTCTACCATATTCAGCAGGTTGTTCCTTACTGCAAAGCCCACTCCATGCTGGCGTGGTTTGTCGGAGCTCTTCCCCTGCCAGAAGAAGGTGTAGTCTTTCTCCTTCAGTGTTCCAGAGTCTGCAAGTCGCGTTTCTTGTAAGGTGGCAATGTCCACATTAAGCCTCCTGAGCTCGTCATTAATGATGGCCGTTTTCCTAGAATCGCTGACATCCTGAAGGTCTTCCGAGAGGCCCGTCAGCATTGTTCTAACGTTCCAGCAACCTAGTTTCAGGGCTGGTTTCTTTTGATAATGATTTTTGTTGTTGCCTGGTGCAAAGTTTGCCTGTCGGATGTCTCCTAATCTCCATGCACCCAATGAAGAAAGCAAACCGTGGCGGGAGCAGCACCTTATTGGCTGGGGGCTGCCCAGCTTGAGGCGGGCGGTAGCTGTCCAGTGGGACTCGAAGATCCCTCCCACTGACTGAGAACAACCCCTGGCGCTTCCCTCTACGCCAATCGAGCAGTAGCTTATCACCGGTAAACTGCCGTTCTCCGTGTTGTGACGACGCCATAGGCATGGCTGGAGTGTCCTCTCCAGGTGTAATGCCAGGTGTGTTGGTGTGTGGTGTAAGTGTAAGTGGATGCTAGCCTGGGCAGTGTTTTATGGAGAACAAGCTGTTGCCCATGTATCATGTCCTCCCTCTCCACGTCACTGATGGGGCCAAAGGAACAACAGAGTTGTTACAGTTTGGGACCAGAGCCGTCGCAGGAACTGCCAGAATGGGTTGGATACAACTTCGAGCTGCCTTAGGGACTCCGACTCCGGATTTTTCCTTGAGGTTTACTCCTGAAGCCTTTTCCATGAATGGATATAGCCGCAAGACAGCGGGGGTTTAAGATAAGGGTTTTCCTTCCCCTAGGTAAACTGCCTTCCCAGGCTGGCGAGCTCCACCTGCCCTGTGCTGTAACCCTAGCAAGGGTTATTTTATGCACAATTATGGACAAATATATAACACAAGTCCAGCAAACAAAGCACGTTAGAGATGGAGGGAACATCAGAGAAGTGAGTGGCTGCAAGCCTCCTACCGCATCCCAGTAGTAGTAGTAGTAGTAGTAGTAGTAGTAGCAGTATCATCAAGAAGAGGACTTCTTCTGGACAGAGTTGTCTGGTAGCGCTCCAGTCACACCTGTACCTGGCCTGTACAAGAACATGCATGTTTCAGTTTTTAGTGCACACAATCTTTTACAAAAGCTTATTTAAATTAATAGCAGTGATGAATATTTGCACATTTTACAGTGAAATTGTACTCAATTTAGAAATGAGCAGTAATACATAAATGCTTCTGCTAAAGCTAAAGTAAAATCTTAATAACAGTATCGTTTATTTGGAATAAAATGTATAATATTACCACTACAAGGCATACAATAACATTAAAGTGCTATTTTATTATTAAAATAGAAGCTACAATTCATTTGGCCAAGGTCATTCAATATAAACGGGTGACTAGAGACAAACGAGTCATGTTAGCCTAGCATTAACTAATCAGAAACCATCAAAAATATTAGCAATGGCTACTAACATCACAACATACAACAAAGTGTGAAGATTGTCTCTGCACTAAATACATTCAAAACGCTGGCACATAAGCAGAAAATACTTAAATTGCTGACCAACCGTGAATCTGCGCTGCCAGTTGAACCTGGAGTAGGAAGGTATTGGTCGGTTTTTCCCCATTGTAGCGGTGTAGCTTAATCATGGAGTGCCGCTGACACTGCGGCGGCTCCGCTGGTCTTTCTCACTCAGCCTCGGATCCGATTATTCTGCCGGTGGGAATTACGCGGGGGGTCGAGGCTTCTCCCGTCTGACGCTGGCGATCCTCCCGGGGTTCTTCAGCATAGGGCCGGTGCTCTTCCCAACGCCGGATATGGGACGACAGCGGCGGACCAGCCTGCTGCGTTTCGCGTGGCCACTCTCTCACGCATCAGGGTTCGCTAGCTCCATCTGGCCAACCGGAAACACCATTTTCTGGGGCGCTCCTCTCAAGTTGCTCGGCGTTCTCTTCTAACACTGTCTCAAAATGGGCGATTAGGCATTCGTTCTCCCGTAGTGTAGTCATCACTGCAATCTCACTTCTGACACCAGTGTGACGAATTGTATGAGAGAAACTCATTAAACTTAGGTTTGCTCACGATAACGTTTATTAAGAAGACACGTTCATGATCAGAACAGGCAGATGTCCTAAGAACATAATGAACTGACTCATGGTGTAAGCCAACCAATGTAATAACATTAACTACCCGGCAACCATTGCGGCTGAATGAACTGGGACGCTACAATACTTTTATTAAAAGAGTTTTTAAAAGAGCATTTAATAAATGGATTACTAAATGGTTTTATTAAGAGTGTTTAAAAGAGTTTTTAAAAGAGCCTTTAATAAATAGATTACTAAATGGTTTTATTAAATTAGTTTTTAAAAGAGGATTTAATAAATGGATTACTAAATGGTTTTAATAAAAGAAGGATTAATCGCGTTATTCATTAATCCATTTAGGAAACCAATTTCTAAATGTATTAGCTTCTCCTTTTAGCTTTTCTGTGGCGTTCCTGGTCCCGGTGGCCAAAGTTAAATAAAATAAAAAGCAAAGCGATGTAACGTGTTCTGTGATTGGTCAGAGCTACTCGCGCTCTGATTGGCCGGACAATAGTGGTTATGAGCTAACTACTTCCGCATTCGGGTAAACGGAATGATCCACTTCTGGTCACAGTTTGTAAGCGAGCAGCCGGACAAGGGCAGCTTCAAAAAACATATTTATGTCATACACATCGCAAAATAAAATCACCAACCTAACGTTGCAATGGACTAATGCAGTTTTATCCTTTAAACAAGGGTTTTAGCATTTAATTAACTCAAGCCGTCACCCGCCGCACTTTATTTCAGTGGCTATAAAGCACACAGGAACATTTTACTAAAGTATGCGACCAAAAACAGCCACAGTGTGCACAAAAACATCTGTCAACGCCACAGAAGAGCTGTGAAAGCGGCTTCAAAACAATGGTTGTAGCCTCGGAGTGGAGAGATTAATAAATACGTCAAAGTGCCTTAATATGTTTATAATAAATGAAGACTGTGCTAAAATGGGTTAAAGTTGTGTTGTTTGTGATTTATTGTGAGTATCATGTAATTTAACTTGCTGTATGCTACAACAGCAGCATTTTAAAAACTGAAAAGTAGCAGTTAGCTCGTTAACAGTTAGCCAAGAAACTGATGCTAAAGCTAGTAGAGCTATTGCATTTTTTTTACATCACAGTTCACCCCAAACATCCTGAAAATAATTATAAGAAAAGGTTCAACATTTTTGCTGACACTCCAGTGTTATTTTTGGCAAGGTTTCTATTCATTTCTCAAGCTAAGCTACAGGCTACAAGCTAAGCTACAGGCAACAAGCTATGCTACAGGCTATAAACTAAGTTATAGGCTACGAGCTAATCTGCAGGCTACAAGCTAGGTAAGCTACAGGCTACAAAGTAGGAAAGGTACAACTTAGGCCAGAGACAAAACTAATGTTAAATTAATAACAATGACAGTACATTCAGTCACAGAAAGCTTTAAACTAAATCATAATGAGCTGAGGACAGACTCTGACAGACTGAACCCTGACCCAGGTTGGGTTATTATTTCTAACCCAATCTTGGGTTACAGCAACCCAACCTCTGACCCAGCTGTGTCAACCCAGAAAATGGGTTGACAAAAACAAGCGTCAAAGAGGAGCGCTTCCTGGACCTCCAGAAGGAAGCATAAGAGAAGCAAAAACGAAGTGCTCTTTGGGAAGGAACAGGCAACGCAAAAACAACGAAATACCCAAGGCACTCTTCATAAAGTTAAAAAGCCTTTATTATTTAGGGCATGTCACAATAAACTAAAAAAGCCCCAGCAAATGGGTTATTGAAATAACCCAGCATTTTTTAGTGTGTAATGAAAAACGTGTCATCTGAGAGAGAATGTACATATTTTAGCTGTAAATGTGATTCTTTTTCTCTTTTCTTTTTTTCCCCTCAGCAGACTGAAGTCCACACCAGAGCCAGATCCTGACTGTGGAGAGCGGTCAAAACTGTTTTGTTGCAGCACTGGGTTACAAATTGGGTTAATTTTAACCCAGCATTTTTTAGTGTGTAATGTAAGGAAGCAGTGCTTTGTTGTGAGGAGGTACTTAATATGGTCCCTCCTTGTCTCCTCTTTTACCCAGCAGAGCTTAAATTTAGGCAATGTGACAGAGATCAGTAGGGCCCCTTTTGAATCAAATGTTGTGGCAAAGCACGTTTGGAACACACCCACAATGATTTCAGGCAGCTCTGTGGTCATCAGTGAAAGGCCAGTTTACATAGCCAGACTCCATAGAAACATGTGTCCTCTCCGCAGGGGTGAAAGTAGATTTTTGCTTATGCCGGTACTATAACAAATTATGCCTACATATATATTTTAATAGCAGAAAAAGCAAATACGCAGTTGAGAATGAATTTTGACTATAAATGAAAAATATATACATGTCTTATGTCTTATGGGTTTGACAACAAATCAAACATAACCTATAAAGGCCAAGGCCCCAAACACACTGGCTGTGTAACTGCAGCGTGGTGACAACGTCAGGAAACCGTTTTCACTTCAGACCCCAGCTCAGCAGATCAGAGCAGCCACACTGCCCACATGAGACGTGAGACTCGATGGACGTCAAACAGGGCTGTGACACGACTCTCCTAGAAAATCAAACCCTCGCCGAATTTTGACGCTGGCGTCTGGCGCTGGGTTGCGTTTTTCATCCAGAATACACAAAATTAGCATATATTGTTATATTTTGGCAGCTACAATGAGCATTACCCAGACCTTATGCACTTTTTTAATGTTTGGGGAGGAGCTTGTGAGACAAAGTCAGCTTTCCTCACGGCTCACAACAACAAACTACTGAAGAACAAAAACAAAGCAAACAAGGTGACATCAGGCTCTGACTCCTCCCTCACCTGCTCCTCCCTGATACCACTGCCTCTCCTCCTGTGTGTCTGTGTGTGTCTGTGTGTGTGTGTCTGTGTGTCTGTGTGTGTCTGTGTGTGTGTGTCTGTGTGTCTGTGTGTCTGTGTGTGTGTGTCTGTGTGTGTGTGTCTGTGTGTGTGTGTCTGTGTGTGTCTGTGAGTGTGTGTGTGTCTGTGTCTGTGTGTGTCTGTGTGTGTGTGTCTGTGTGTCTGTGTGTGTGTGTCTGTGTGTGTGTGTCTGTGTGTGTCTGTGTGTGTGTGTCTGTGTGTGTGTGTCTGTGTGTGTCTGTGAGTGTGTGTGTGTCTGTGTGTGTCTGTGTGTGTCTGTGTGTGTGTGTCTGTGTGTCTGTGTGTGTCTGTGTGTGTGTGTCTGTGTGTGTCTGTGTGTGTGTCTGTGTGTGTCTGTGTGTGTGTCTGTGTGTGTGTTTGTCTGTGTGTGTGTGTCTGTGTGTGTCTGTGTGTGTGTCTGTGTGTGTGTGTCTGTGTGTGTGTCTGTGTGTTTGTCTGTGTGTGTCTGTGTGTGTGTGTCTGTGTGTGTGTCTGTGTGTGTGTGTGTGTGTGTCTGTGTGTGTGTGTGTGTCTGTGTGTGTCTGTGTGTGTGTTTGTCTGTGTGTGTGTGTCTGTGTGTCTGTGTGTGTGTGTGTCTGTGTGTGTGTTTGTCTGTGTGTGTGTGTGTCTGTGTGTGTCTGTGTGTGTGTGTCTGTGTGTGTGTCTGTGTGTGTGTCTGTGTGTGTGTGTCTGTGTGTGTGTTTGTCTGTGTGTGTGTGTCTGTGTGTGTGTCTGTGTGTCTGTGTGTGTGTCTGTGTGTGTGTGTGTCTGTGTGTGTGTGTGTGTGTCTGTGTGTGTGTGTGTCTGTGTGTGTCTGTGTGTCTACCCGCACTGCTTTTATGATCGACAGTAGATCGCGATCCCCGGGCTGAGGACCACTGATTAAAGCCTTCTTAAGCGTTTGGTGTAATTTGAGGCGGCTTTGGGCTTAAGACGCCATGCTCAATGCTTTTGTTTAAGGAAGCGAGAGAATCAGTGAATGATGAGAGGGGAGAGGGACGTTCTGTGCATTAAATCACATCACGGAGCGATCATAAGCCACTAAAAACCACACAGACAGAGATATGATGAGATAAAGCACTGCCTGGGTCACACGCTTTAGCCTCAGAGATTTTTTTCTCTCATACGAGTAGTACCGGGCCGTACCGGCCTATATTCTCTGTAGCACCTTATATTAACTGCTGTGGCACTTTATTAATTCTTTAAAAACAGTCAATTTTCAATGATCTAATGAAATGTGAATTGTAATCTTAAGTGCGACCCTTCTGAGTATATGATCATGAATTGCTCCTGTCCTGTTTTTTTAGTCTGTTCCTTAATGTATTTTGTCTGTATTGTCCTGTGTTCTATGTTTTTGTTTTTTAAAGGCACCATCAACCTGTCCAGGGACAACAGATGGAAATTAGCCTGTGGCTAAAATCTGGCATATTTACATATGTAATATATGTTCATTAATATGCACTGTCCCTTTTCTAAATAAATAAAATAAATGATCCTCTGGGACCAAAGCTGCAGCCGAGTGAACAAAAGTTGCCCAGTGAAGGCATCTGCCTCAAGTGGAGGAGTTCAGGTCATGTTCACGAGTGAGTGAGGGGAGGATGGACTGTGATATCTTTAATTTGCACTTTTCAGATTCAGAGAGAACAGGAAAGTCAGAGGAGAATGAAAGGACAAAAACTAATTCAAGTTTGTCAAAGTGCATGTGGAACTTTGGAGAAGTTGAGTGTGAATCACCCAGAGACCTGAGCTGTGTCACAGATCAGACCAAAGGTTATTTCATCATGAGCAGAGGAGGGCTCTGGGGGTCCGGACCTGGAGCTGGAGAATCACTCTGTCCTCTTGTTGTGTGTTAGAACTTGTTTTTCTCTTCACAGTGGCTCATTAATACTTGATGAGAAGTGAATTGTAGATGAGATTAAATGAGTCTTTAGGGAACAGCAGGTCAACAACAGCTACAGGTCATTACAGGACAAGGCTCTTCTACAAACTTCTGTCACTGTTCAATCTCTGAAGAAAATCTCTTTCTTTAAACTTCATTCTCACATAGACTTTATCGTCCCGTAGGAATATTCAGTTCTCTCTATTTGACATGTTTCTACCAATTTTGGGGCGACCTGTTTTTTGGCCCATTCTCCAGATCTAAGCCAGGATCCTGGTCAGGAGGATCTAGCTGCAGGATTATAATGCATGTTTTAGGTTGACAGGGGAATCCAGAGAAAACTCCTGTAGCCCAGAGAGAACTCTGCACCAGGTCTGAACCAGGTCTGAACCGGGTCTGAACCAGGTCTGAACCGGGTTTGAACCGGGTCTGAACCAGGTCTGAACCAGGTCTGAACCGGGTCTGCACCGGGTCTGAACCAGGTCTGCACCAGGTCTGAACCGGGTCTGAACCAGGTCTGAACCGGGTTTGAACCGGGTCTGAACCAGGTCTGAACCAGGTCTGAACCGGGTCTGCACCGGGTCTGAACCAGGTCTGCACCAGGTCTGAACCGGGTCTGAACCGGGACTGAACCGGGTCTGCGCTGATGTTTCCTGGGACCATTTTGATTTCTGAAAATAGACAGCCTTTTATAAACCTCATGAACTGACAACAATGTCTGTCTTCCCCCTCCCCAGACATCTCCTCCAGCTGCTCTTCATTCATTCATCTTCTTCCACTTTTTCTCGTTTGGGGTCGCAGGTGACCAAAAGCAGCTCATGACCTCAGTGTGGTCTAGACCTGCTCTGCCTGAAAAAGTGCCTTCAGTCAACTGTGCAGTGATTTGGTGCTATATAAACTAAACTGAGTTGAAGTCAGGTATAGGAGGCAGGTGATGGTTCTGGCTGGGTTAGCGGTGAGCCTGAGCAGGTCTCTCTGATCTCTTTCCTTTTTGTGCCTAAATGAATTATTGGGTGGCACTTAGCGTCTCTGCCTGTTCACTTAACTCTGCACCTGGACCTGTCCCACCCTGAGCTGCACCGTGCAGCAGAGATGGGTCCCCAGGGCCGGTCTGAGGGTGGGGTCGCGGAGGCCGTAGGTCAGAGCACTGAGGCAGCGCGGCATCAGAACCACACACACATACGCCACCACATGAAGCCGTGCCTCTAACGACACCTTAGCGATGGCCGTGAACAGGCTCAGGTTCAGCACGGACAGCAGGCTCAGGCCCAGCTGGAACATGTGCAGCGGCAGCGTGTTCCGAGTCTTCTCTGTCGACGATTTATCCACCGAGGCAGAGCGAGCCACCACCATGACCCCAGTGAACGAAGAGATTATAACGAGTCCAGAGAAAATGAATGGGATACAAGTATAGGCCGTGTCGTAATCTTTGGATTTGGGGCCTATAGACGTGGTGACAGAGGGGCAGAAATTTCTCATCTGCAGATTCGGGAGATTGTGAAACGGGAACTCAAGCAAAAGCATGACTCGAGTAAAAGAGTTCACACAACTCACAGTCCAGGTCAGGAGGATGGCAAAGCCGGTGTTCCTCAGAGTGACAACAGTGGAGTGACTGAACAGGAAACACAGAGATACAGAACAATCAGAGCAAGGACAAACAGGCTGAAAACAGTTTTTATCCTACAATCATAACTACACTCAACAAACATAACTGCACTCACTAAACTGCTACGTATACAGGATTGTGCAGTAGGTGGGAAGTATGTTTGTACGTATGAGGATGGTTTCAGGTTGTCTTAAGATTCTAATTCAACTTTTTATCTTATCATGTAACATTTTATCTTATTAATTGATATTCAGCATTGTTTTTATTGGGAATGTTTGATTGTGCACCTTAAACTGCTCAACACTTTTAAAATTTCATTGTACATGTGGCATGTTACAATGACAATAAAGGCCTATTCTATTCTATACCTGCGATTCTGTTGTAAAAAGGTCAGGTTTAAATCAGCTGACAAGACACGTCACAGTAACATCATGTGACCTTTCTGTGGGAGGCTGCAGGAAGTGAGCGGTCAAAACATGTCGAGGTACGAAAACACAACACTGCTTTGATGAAAGGAAACTTCCACACCAAAATCTAATAATTTCTTCATTAGCCAATAACAATGGCAGGTCCATAGGTTCAGTGTTTTGGTCGCCAGCTGCTCTCCTCATGTGCACACAGCTCTGCACTCTCCTAATGCGGTGATGTCACATGAGACATGACATGGAGTGTTTATAAGCGGTGCATTCTGGGAGCGAGCCGTCAGACCGACCTGACCTCAGACTGGGCCTACACTGAGCATCTACCCCAGGACTAATGGTACTGTGTCTGATTATCACTTTTATCTTCATGTGTTCAGACAGAAACTGTATTGAACTGTGTTTCTGAAGTCACCTACTGCTCTGGTGTTAGCAGAAAGATTATGTTTGTTCATTTTGTCAGTAGAGACTTATTTATTCACATTTGAATGTTTTTTAAAGGTCATTTTATTTCTGACCATGTTCTCAAATTGTGGTACTGATTTAGTTTTATTCCTGGTTTAAGTTTGAAGTTCAGACCGCTGCTTAGTCCTGGTTTAGGCACAGTTTAGTCTTTGATTCATCCTGGTTTTTCACCATCAGAGCGAGTCTGACTTGGTGTGGTGGCAGTGATGATTTCATAGTTTATCAAATAATGGACTGTTGTGGTGCTGATCCTTATGAGGGTGATTTGTTACTGTTGAATGTACTATTTATCTGTATTTTAGATTTTGTACTTGAGTAATTTTATGAAGTAGGCTATTAAAGGCATTGTTAACCTGCTGTCACTTTGCTCTGCCCAGGGACGACAGATGAAAATGAGTTTGTAGCTATCTCTGGTCTGTGCAATAAATGTGTTGTGCAATGTCCCTGTCAAATAAATACAAACATAAATAGATCCAATATTAGATCTAATGTAGCCCAGGTTTAGTTTGGTTTACTTAATGCTTGAATAGCTTTAATAGAAGACAGGACTAAAGACTTGAACTGTGTCTTTGACCTTGTAATCTGTTTTAATATTCAGAATTGTCATTTTGATATTTTCCATGGCTGTCAGTAGCTTAGCATCACTCAGTAGCTGTGCTGGGCCCTTATGTTTAAATCTATGGAGCCCACTGGTAATGCTACTGCAGAATTATATGCAGTTTTTTTTTTTTACTAAAGCCATGTACAGAAGACTGCACTGTTGGAATATTACTGGTTCTATCTGGCAATATAATCTATGTTATTCTGTACTGCAATCAGCCCACAATAGTAAGGTGACCTTATGTCCATATTTAATGGGGTCTGTCCAACTTTTAGGCTCCATGTCCCATAAATATGTATAAAAACACGATTATGTCTCCATTTCAACTGACACAGAAAGCAAAAGGAAACTTTTGTTTGAAGACTCTTTACTTCATTTAACATGGTATTTTTATTAACAACACACTGAATAACAGTATGATCACCTGCCTAATGTTCAGCCCCACGCTGCACTGCTCTGTCCTGTGTATTCTAACTCCTCTCTCTCAGAACCAGCATGAACTCCTTCAGCAGTGTGAGCCCCAGCAGCTCATCACGGGCCTCGTCCTTCACTCCCCACCTGCATCACCCGTCGCCGGTTCACCTCTGTTCCTTCCTTGATAGATCCTGACCACCGCAGCCCAGGAACTCCCCACAAGAGCTGCAGTTCTGGAGATGCTCTGAACCGGTCGTCTGTAGTCGTCACAGTTTGGTCCTTGTCAAAGCCTTACGCCTGCCTAATATATCTCACCCACTAACAGGAGCCATGATGAACAGAGACTCTGTGTTATTCACTTCAGCTGTCAGTTCTCAGACTGTTATGCCTGATCAGTGTACAGAGTAAGTCTGAGGCTCTGAGTACTGTGTGTTTGTGTTGCAGGTGAGCTGAGGCCCTGGTCTCTCTGATGGAAGCCCCCTCTAACACTTCGTCTCTAACTACATACAGTGTTCTTGCCACCAGGTTATTTCTGGTGATGGTGACGTCTGCTCCCTGCTGTGTCTTCCTCATCATCAACGCCACCATCCTCTACATTCTGCGCAGTAAACCCATGTTCACAGAGTCTCCACGTTACGTCCTGCTCTTCAACCTGATCTTCGCCGACACTGTGCTCATGCTCCAGGGTCAGACTCTGTATCTGCTCGCCGCCTTCCAGATCCTGATCTCGTACCCTCTGTGTGGCTTCCTCGCCATGATCTCCTACCTGACCAATCAGATCTCTCCTCTCACGTTAACAGTCATGTCTATAGAGCGCTACATCTCCGTGTGTTTCCCGTTCAGACACTCCACTGTTGTCACTCTGAGGAACACCGGCTTTGCCATCCTCCTGACCTGGACTGTGAGCTGCCTGGACACTCTTGTTCGACTCCTGCTCCTCCTCAAGTTTAAATTTCATGACACTTCAAGTCTCCAAATGAATGAAGTCTGTATGATTACCCGCATGTCCTTAGGCCCAACATTCAGACTTTATGAGATGGCTTATAACAGCGTTTTGTTCGCTTTCTCCGGACTCGTTATAATCGTTACGTTCATCGGTGTCATGGTGGTGGCTCGCTCTGCCTCGGTGGATAAATCCTCGACAGAGAAGACTCGGAACACGCTGCTGCTGCACATGTTCCAGCTGGGCCTGAGCCTGCTGTCCGTGCTGAGCCTGAGCCTGTTCAAAGCTGCCTCTAAGTGGCCCGAGCCAGCGGGGCAGAGCCAGCTGTACCTCACGGTTTATGTGTGTGTGGTTCTGATGCCGCGCTGCCTCAGTGCTCTGACCTACGGCCTCCGCGACTCCAGCCTCAGACCAGCGCTGGGGACCCATCTCTGCTGCACGGTGCAGCTCAGAGCAGGATGGGCCTGGTACAGACAGAACGCAATGTAAATGCCAGCCAAAAATTCATCTAGCCACAAAAATGAAAAAGATCAGAGAGACGAGCTCAGGCTAACCGCGAACCTGCCCAACCAGAACCATTCATATTCTTAGCAAAAGGTAATCACCTGCCTCCTATGGAAATAAATCAGAAAAACTGGTGTGCTTCTCCAAATGGATCCACTGCTTATGTCATCATGTGACTTGTACCTGGGCCTACACCTGATCGTTGCTGTCTGTATTTTAAAAATGAACTAATCTGTTCTCACTGTGTATTCTTTAGCCCTTGTAGAGAATGAAGGATCTGTTGTTAATAAAGAGTTAAATCCACCCATTGTTCCCATTCATACATTCATCATCATCCACCCATTCCTGTTGGGGCCTGTGGGTGACACGACCCTATCACAGCAACTATGGGCCTGCGGTGAGGATCTTTCCATCCAAATGGTGTTCCACATCCACACAACAACTCTTTATTTCCTCCTCTGGTCCATTACTAGGCTTTAGTAAAAACAGTCCAAATCTGACCAATTACAGAGTTATTTTACACACACTATAAACGACACTATAGTTCCAAAAGTATTAGCTCACCTGCCTTTACACACATATGAACTTCTGTGACATCCCATAATAATCCATAGGGTTTAATACACGTGTCAAACTCAAGGCCCACGGGCCAAATGTGGCCCGCAGGATAATTTCTTTTGGCCCGCGAGATCGTTTCCATTTTATATTAATAATGGCCCGGCGATATATTGTCCTCGATCTGTTTGAACTACATCTCCCATAATGCACTGCAGAAGCGGCGCCGCGCCAGCACTGCCCCTCCCCCGCTGTTTTAGTGAGCGGCATTTAACGAGCCGCAGGAGCAGAGAGAGAAGAAATTTTAACTTTCCACAAAAGAAATGGGCAGTGAGGGCTCAGTGAGAGCAGGAGCTTCTTAAACACTGGGACTCTCTGTAAACGCTCTACACTTTGTTTGTTGAGCTCATGTGGCAGCAATAAAAACAGGCTCCAACCTCTCAGCAGTGTAAGAACATCTCCTTTACAAACCACGTCTTTAAACACAGAAGCTACAGACAGCAGCAGTTTAAACACAGCCTGTGTCACACTGTGTCAGTAAAACCAAGTTATCAGCAGAGAGTTGTCTAAGTTCATTCACAGCACTGCCCTCCGCTCTTTTTCCTTTCTCTCTGTCGCTGCTTGTGCTCTAATGCACTCATTAACACACAGCGAGCTAAACCTGCCCAGAAAGAGCTATAATCCTGCTCACACTGTGTCCTGCAGAGGACAGAGAGGTGGACAGTAGTTTGCTCAATAAAAGTAAAGTAGGTATAATACGTGTTTGTGTGGAGGAGCTGACTCAGCTTAAAGTTGTGCTGGGATTATTCACATGAGGGCCATGGCATGCACCTAAATATTTATCTGCTGGTAATACACTGTCACAGTAAAACAGAGTGGACCTGGTGAAAACACCTGTCTTATATGAGGAGTTAGGTAACTGTGGCAGTAAATAATACTTCATAAATAAATCATTGGCCAGTGTTAGTCAGTAGTCTGTGGCCTATTTGTTATTTGTTGAGTTCTAAGTTCTGATTTAAAACAAAACTACAAAGCCCCTTAAAATTATAAATCTACAGCTGTAGTTCTGTGGGGAAGTATTATTCTATGTTAAAAAGCCTACTGTAAGCCTAACTGAGAACAAAAATACAGTAGGCTGGCTTTATTATTAACATAATTCTCTTATTTGGCCCACGACCAAGACTGGTTTTCTAATTTTGGCCCCAGCTTCGATTGAGTTTGACACTCCTGCTTTAATCTGATGTGGGCCCAGCCTTTGCATCGATCTACATCAGACATCTACATCTCTGATGTTGTATTTATTTATTTTTATTTTATTTAACCTTTATGTTACCAGGCAGAACATTAAGAACAAATTCTTATTTACAATGTTGGCCTGGGCATGAAGTAGAGAGTAGAGTTGTAGAGAAGGCCTGGCTCTAATTCATCCCAAAGGAGTTCTGTCAGGTTGAGGTCAGGACTCTGTGCAGGTTCAGTCCAGTTTTCACTCATCCAGGTCTTTATGGAACGTGCTCTGTGCTCTGGTGCAGTCAGGTTGGAACAGGAAAGGGCCGTCCCCAAACTGTTCCCACAAAGTTGGGAGCAAGGAATTGTCCAAAATCTCTTGGTGCTGAAGCTTTCAGAGCTCCTTTCACTGGAACTAAGCTCCTGAAAACAACCCCACACCATAATCATTCACTTATTTGCGTGGGTGAGACTTGGAAATATAGTGTATATTGAATAGCAGCTGGGGGCATGGTGGCAGAGTGGTTAGTGTTCTTGCATGTGTTAGGTGAATTGGTGACTCTACATGTCCCCTAGTGAATGAATGTGAGAGTGAATGGTTGTCTGTCTGTGTTCGCCTCTGTGTCAGCCCTGAGACAAGCTGGCCCCTGCCCAGGCTGGCCCCTGCCCAGGGTGGCCCCTGCTCAGGGTGGCCCCTGCCCAGGCTGGCCCCCGCCCAGGGTGGCCCCTGCCCAGGGTGGCCCCTGCCCAACGCCCAAAGTTACTGGGATAGGCTCCAGTCACCCGCGACCCCTAATGAGAAAAAGTGGAAGAAGATGAATAAATGAAGAGCAGCTGGAGGAGACGTCTGGGGAGGGGGAAGACAGACATTGTTGTCAGTTCATGAGGTTCATTTTCAGAAATCAAAATGGTCCGAGGAAACATTCAGACCCGGTTCAGACCCGGTTCAGTCCCGGTTCAGACCCGGTTCAGACCCGGTGCAGAGTTCTCTCTGGGCTACAGGAGTTTTCTCTGGATTCCCCTGTCAACCTAAAACATGCATTATAATCCTGCAGCTAGATCCTCCTGACCAGGATCCTGGCTCAGATCTGGAGAATGGGCCAAAAAACAGGTCGCCCCAAAATTGGTAGAAACATGTCAAATAGAGAGAACTGAATATTCCTACAGGACGATAAAGTCTATGTGAGAATGAAGTTTAAAGAAAGAGATTTTCTTCAGAGATTGAACAGTGACAGAAGTTTGTAGAAGAGCCTTGTCCTGTAATGACCTGTAGCTGTTGTTGATCTGCTGTTCCCTAAAGACTCATTTAATCTCATCTACAATTCACTTCTCATCAAGTATTAATGAGCCACTGTGAAGAGAAAAACAAGTTCTAACACACAACAAGAGGACAGAGTGATTCTCCAGCTCCAGGTCCGGACCCCCAGAGCCCTCCTCTGCTCATGCTGAAATAACCTATGGTCTGATCTGTGACACAGCTCAGGTCTCTGGGTGATTCACACTCAACTTCTCCAAAGTTCCACATGCACTTTGACAAACTTGAATTAGTTTTTGTCCTTTCATTCTCCTCTGACTTTCCTGTTCTCTCTGAATCTGAAAAGTGCAAATTAAAGATATCACAGTCCATCCTCCCCTCACTCACTCGTGAACATGACCTGAACTCCTCCACTTGAGGCAGATGCCTTCACTGGGCAACTTTTGTTCACTCGGCTGCAGCTTTGGTCCCAGAGGATCATCAGAGGGAAAGTCAGTTTGCAAAGAGTGAAACTTAGGTAAGCAAGTACGATCAGGTCGGTAGAGGAGTATGATGGGGAGGTGGCCTTTGCTGACCTCCACAGCTTCCTAACTGGAGGAGATGAGGAGGATGCCCAGCAAAGCCTGTGTGTGCTGCCTTCACATCATTGGTGTGCAGCCCACACACTCAGCCTGATTGCTACCAATGAGATTAACAAGTGGTTGGCTTCAAACCCAGAATCTAGGGCTGTGTGTCGAAGTTCAACAGCCAAGTGTTCAGCACTTTGGACCAAAGCTTCATGTTAAATGCATGAATGAGAGGGAAGACCAGTTTCTCAAAGAATACTGCACCATTTTGAAGCCTTTCACTGTAGAACTGGACATTTCTCAGGGTGAGGACACATGTTTCTATGGAGTCTGGCTATGTAAACTGGCCTTACACTGATGACCACAGAGCTGCCTTGAAATCATTGTGGGTGTGTTCCAAATGCACTTTGCCACAACATTTGATTCCCGGATCGGACTTCCTGTTTGTGCCGGTGGGATTGCTAAGGTGTTGTGGTTTGGCTTTTTTGTAAATTGCTGTTGGATTATGGTTGAAATCATTTGATCAGAAGTTGGACATTTAAGCACGATGTCTGGGAGGGACTGCCGGACAGTGGGCATATCAATAATATTGGTGAATCCAACAGGTACAGCAGATGATGGAATGTGAGGAGATGGAAAATGTTCATCCTCTGATGGATTGTCATCATCACCCTTCAATGTCAGGTAAAGTCACTTTGTTCTTCTTCCCAACAGGTTTCTTCTTGGAAGCAGGTGAAGCAGGTAAGTACCCACATGGCAGCAAGAGATCACGGTGAAGTGTCCTTGATGGCTTGTCTTGGCTTTCAGATCTGACGGTATAAACGGAAAGGTTGCCGGCTTTCTTCACCACTATATATACACGTCAGATTCCCATTTGTCAGCCAACTTCTGCTTACCTCTTAGGCGAACATTCCTTACTAGGACTCTGTCCCCAACAGCTAAATCAGAAGCAGAGACATGCCGATCAAACAAGTTCTTGTTGCGCTTCATTACTTTCTCAGAATTATCCACAGCCAACCTGTAACAGTCCTCCAAATGTGATTTCAACTCTTGGACATATTGCGAGTGGGACGTTGATACGTTGTCCTTCAAGGGTAGTCCGAAAGCTAGGTCTACAGGTAGGCGTGGTTGGCGGCCGAACATCAATTCATGAGGTGAGAATCCAGTGACATCATTTTTAGTGCAGTTGTATGTATGCACGAGGGGTTTAACAAACTCTTTCCAGCGAGATTTGTTCTGTTCAGTCAAGGTTCCCAGCATATTCAACAGAGTTCGGTTGAACCTTTCCACAGGGTTGCCTCTGGGATGATATGGAGTAGTTCTCACCTTGTGAATCCTAACCATGTGGCAAAGCTCCTTAATGGTACGCGACTCAAAATCAGGGCCATGGTCGCTGTGTAGCCGCTCTGGAATGCCATAATGTACAAGAAAGTTGTCCCATAAACACTTGGCAACAGTTTGGGCTTTTTGATTCGGCGTCGGCACAGCGACGGCATACTTCGTGAAATGATCAGTGATCACAAGTATGTCCTTAACTCTGCGATCTGGTTCAAGAGACAAAAAATCCATATACACCAGTTCCAGGGGACGCGATGTCCTTATGTTAACAAGAGGTGCAGCTCTTTCCGGTAACGCTTTGCGTTTCACACATCGTTCACAGGTTCTGATTTTCTTATAGACTATCAGGCAGACATCCTCGGCCAATAAAACCGGGTATGGACCAAATCCAAAGTCCTCTCAATTCCAAAGTGACCCATCTGATCGTGGAGTTGGAAAAGTACTACAGGCCTCCACTCCTTCGGCAGACACAGCTGGTAGGTGACCTCACTTCCAGTCTGCCTCCTTCTAACCAGAAGGTTGTCATGGAGCTCCAATTTGTTGACTTCCCTTAGAAGTAAGGGCAGATCTGAAAGCTCATTTTTCAACAACGGTGGGGGAGATTGTCCTCGCTCGAGTTGTGCAATCACGTGTCGAATAATGGCATCAGCGCGCTGCTTCTCAACGAGATCAGTAGTCGAGAACTGAGGTAGGACTTGAGAGATGAACTGCTTGTCATTTGTGAAGCTGTCAGGTATGCTCCCAGCGAGGGCAGACAAAGAGAGAATGAGAGCTTGGTCAAGACTGATGTCAGAGCTATACACCAGCTGGCGGTCGCAAATCGCTTTCACACTGTCTTGATCAATGGAGGTGTGAACTGGGTCTTCAAGGTGGCGCTGAACGAGCTTTAAAACTCTTTCTCGCTCCTTACTGGACACAGGATCTTCTGGCAGCTCAGAATGTGGTCGACGGGATAGCCCATCAGCATCGGCATTCTGCTTCCCAGATCTGTAAATGATTTTGAAGTTGAAGGTGGACAAGGCAGAGAGCCACCTATAACTGGTAGCATCCAGCTTAGCCGAAGTGAGTAGATAAGTTAAAGGATTGCTGTCCGTGACGACAGTAAACTGAGCGCCATAAAGATAGTCACAGAATTTCTCCGTAACCGCCCATTTTAGGGCAAGAAATTCCAGCTGGTGTGCAGGATAGTTGGATTCACCCCTGGACAAGCCTCTACTGGCGTATGCAACAACCCTGTTCCTCCCGTCATGCTCTTGATACAGAACTGCTCCAAGACCAGTGGAGCTGGCGTCAGTATGGAGAATGTATGGTTTATGGGAATCTGCAAACGCGAGCACAGGGGCAGAGGTAAGTTTGGCAACGATGGTCTCAAATACCTGCTGACAACCTGGTGTCCAACGCCCTCCAAAGGGTTCTTTTGGGTTCAAATAGGTTGCTGGTTTCACTGAAGGTTTTAATTTCTTTTGGTTTGGCGGATAACCGGCGGTAAGGTCATGTAATGGCTTAACGATAGTTGAATAATCCTGCACAAAGCGCCGATAATATCCTGCAAATCCCAAAAATCTCAGCTCTTTCAAAGTCGTTGGCACTGGCCAGGATGTGAGAGCAGCAATCTTATCAGGATCCGTTTCCACACCATGCTGGGACACTACATGGCCAAGATACTTCACCGAGGTTTGGCAGAAGACACATTTCTCAACAGACAATTTCAAACCAAAGTCTTTGAGTCTGGTTAAGACTTTCATCAATCTCCCTTCATGTTCTTCGAGAGTTGGTGAAAAGATTATCAAATCGTCAATGAAAACCAAGACTTCTTTGAGATTTAACTCCCTCATACACTTTTCCATGAGTCGCTGGAAGGTACTCGGTGCATTGGTTACCCCCTGGGGCATGCGATTAAATTCATAAAACCTCAACGGACAGACAAACGCAGTCTTGCATTTATCAACTTCGTCCATCTCAACTTGCTAATATCCGGACTTGAGATCTAGCACTGTAAACCATTTGGAACCCGAAAGCACAGTGAAGGTGTCTTCCAGCTTTGGTAGAGCGTAAGCATCTTTGATAGTTTGCATGTCGAGTTTCCGATAATCAATGCAAAGGCGAACACTGCCATTCTTTTTACGGACAACCACAATGGGGGAGGCGAACGGGGATTCTGACTCCCTTATAACTCCAGATTGAAAAAGCTCCTGCAGATGTTTTCTAACAGCATCCACATCTTGTGGATGGATTGGCCGTGGCCTTTGGTTGAAAGGTGTCGCGTCAGACATCTTTATTTGGTGTTTCACTCTGTCCGTCTGGCCAAAATCAAGGTCATGTTTGGCGAAGACTCCTGGTATGCTGTTAAGCTTTGCAGTGATACGTGTTCTCCATTGAGGTGTCAAAGGGGAGTTGCCAAAATTATACTGCAGCTCAGGAATTGACAGCTCCGCAGACTGGACTGAATCTCGGAGGCTTTGTTGTTTGCTGATGATTGTCTGAAAAGAACTGATCTCTGCTATAACTGCTCAAGATGGAATGATAACTGCATGGTCCGACTCATTAGTTACCACAACGGGTAAGTAACATGGCCGATGCTGAGGCAAGTCAACAAGAAATGTTTTAACTATGAGGCCACCCGGCAAAGGGGATGAAGCCGGGTGTTCAATGATAGCAGCTTTTTCATCTTGCAACAACCGCGTCGCGCATCGTCCTTCCAAGACTGTGGTTTGGCCAGGTAAGAGGGTTTGCGGCTGATTGGAGAACAAGGTCACAGTGGCTGGTTGGTCATTCAAGCTCTATGCATGTCGATGCTGCAGAATCCTTAGGACTGCTCGAAATCCAGAAGCAGAGGGCTGAAAGGCATCCGAGTTGATTTCCAGACTCTTCTGGAATGCAACATCCAGTGTGTTGGTGCCCACTAACACACACGAATGGGACAATTTGACATCTGGGACCACTAAAGCCAATGTGTCCACATGAATCCATGAGCCAAGGAATTCAGGTGGGAAGCTCAAATTTTATTCAATGTATCCAAGGTATGGTACATTTTGACCATTTGCTCCTTCAACCTCCAACAGATCATCTAAGGATTTAATTTCATGGTCAGTTAGATAGGTATTGTAAAAAGAGTGTGGTACTGTGGTTACTTGCAAACCACTGTCGAGGAGGCAGTTGAAATTGTGCCCCTTTATTCGGATTTGCCCTTGTGTTCTTTGTACCAATGAGACCACTTGGCAACAACCTGGAGTATTTTAAATGTTCTTTGGGACTTTGGACCGGAGCAGCTCCTGAATGTTCCCCTGCAGAAGCTGCCTCTAGTTTGACTTATGTACGTTCTTAGCATCCCAGGCTTGTTGTTTCTGATGCAGCTGCTTTTTCTTCTGTTCAACAAGGCTTGGGTTGGCTCTATTGGTGCAGGAAGAGGCAACATGGCCGTCTTCACCACAGCTAAAACAGTACCATGGCTTTGGCTTGCCTGTAGATGGAGAAGGAGTGTGATTTCTGCTGGGCTTGGGCTCGCTCTGTCATGGCTCAGACTTAAAGTCTGCTGGGCTCCTACTGGACAGGAGGGCAGACATCTGACATTGGAGTTGCTGGATCTGTTTTTTAGGTCTTTCAGCTCTTCATTTGTGCTGAGGTTTGTGTGACCACAAGAACAGGCACTCTGTGACTGAAGACTAGCTCGCTGCTTTGATGAACCAATGTGTTTCTTCATCAAAGACTCTTTAGCTATTTGTCGGTCCTCTTCTGTTTGGACTGACAATAAAAGCTCAGAAAATATCGGTGGATTATCTTTCTGCTGCTCCAGCTGTACCTTTGCAATAACTGAATTATCCCAACACCCATGACAGAATTGTTTGAGTAAGTGTTTGTCTTTATCCGCAGCTAGAATGCCACCTCTTTTGACAACAGTGCCAAGTGTGAGCTGTAATCGTTGAAGATAGGAGGACGGTCGCTCCCCAGGGTTCTGCAAAATATTCAGGAACTGAGCAAAAAGCTCCTCTCCATCTTGGACTGTACCAAAAGCTGAGTCAACTACATGAAGAAGAACCGAAGGTAGTGTGTCAGGGCCAAACCCCTTAATCATATCTGCAGCCGGTGATAGCATGCTTTCTATAATTCGTCGGGTGACATGTAACGCTGACAGACTGGGATCGGTAAGCAACAGGTCAATCTGTGATCGCCATGCATCATAATCCGCCTCATTACATGGTTTAGGTATTTTCCCTGAAAATGAGCCAAGTCGAAGTGGCGATGAAACACTCAAATCACTGTTTCGCATGACGTGCTCTACTACAACCCTCTGTACCTCTTGAGGGGCGAGATCATTTCCCGACAATGAACCTCTCTGAATAGGTACAGATGAATAACTTTGTCTAACCGGTGTCTCCTGTTAGGTCATGTGGACTGACTAGGAGGAAAGAAAACTCGAGACTCAGTAGACGATACCGGCCGCCTCTGCAATGCCTGCGCCGTGGCGAGTACTTCAGCTGTTGTTTCCTCTTTTCCATCATCACCATCATCATCAACATCATCATCATCATTATCCATTCCCACTTTGTCCAGATGTCTGCCAATTTGATCCATTACTGACTTGAGAACCACTTCGAAACATTTCCCGCTACGGTCTGCCATACGTCTCAGCTCGGCAAGGTAATCTGTGGGGAGACTGCTGCTGTCCACTGTGGCTGCATACTCATGGGAGAGAGACGTGACGCGAAATACAATGTTGGCAGAGGTTTGTGATTTGTAAGTGTATGGCAATAGTGGTTCTAATGAAGATAAAGCCGAGTCATCTACAAACTCAACGACTAGGTTTTTATGGAAAGTGCTAGCCGGGTCATTCACATTCAAAACGCGATTAATGTCACCATAACTACGCAAACAATCAAGAATTTCACTATCCGCCTCAGTGTTAGTCACACCAGTAATTAACACGTAATGTGAAATATTAATACCCGACTGTACAATTACATCATCCATTTTTCTTTTTCTGATCAAAGCATTCATACACTATGAGTCCTGGCTAGCTCGCCAATTGTAACGCGATCTAGACTAGATGGAAATCTGCAGCTAGCGATGATAGCACCCAGAAGTAGGTTCGGCAAGGAGTCATAAAGTGTATGAATGAAAACGTCACAATAGAATTTGTTTTTGCAGTTTGATGTATTAGGTATTATAGATATATGTAATATAAAAAGATATAAATGCATATATATTAATAGATATGTAATAATAATCAATACTTTTTGATATAGGTTATAGCACAAATAGGAGACATGAACAATAATTCAAAACAAAACAAACAGTAGGTGACAGCTCTAGAATTCCAGTCCTTAGAGTATGATCAATCACTGTTCATATATGGGTGTGAAGGAGTAAGGGTCCTTCAACCAAATGTTCTTATGGTCCTTTAGGAAGATAGGAAAAGGGTGAGTGGTTCTTTTTCCTACCACTTGGTAGTGTGTGGGAAGCTCACCATCTTTAAGAGTTGTCACGCACCGGTCCATAAAAAAACCTAACCTGGACAAGGTCAAAACAACAAAACAAACATTACATTCACTTCAAAATAATTTAACCTGATGTACAGGTTGTGACTGTAATCAAAAATACATTGATACACATATTACAGCTAATCACAATTAGTTTAAGAATAACGCTTAATTTCCCATTTAATACAGGTTATCAAAATAAAGTGCACTTTCAGAAGATTAAATTCGGTCAGCGTTAAGACTAATAATCACATAATCATAATCACATATCAAAAACAGTTGCGCAACAGAGTCAATATTTGTAGTTACATTCATTCACTTAGACAGTTCAAAACTATCATGGCCGTTTGGGCATGTACTCCTAAATAACAAAAAGGAAATCATAACCTGCTCAAACGGCACAAATCACGGTGCCCTTCCGACAGCAAAGGGCTGGCCTTTCATTCGGCTGGCATAACTATTTGTCTCTAGTCGGTATTGAATCAACACCACACAAAAACGCCATTCGTATAAACCCCCAAAACATTAGCTGAATTAGCAATTAGCGCTAGGGAGTATTGTATGGAAACAGCTATAGTAGTGAAACAGCACATTTACCACACTTACGATGCTCTAAAACGGGTAACTGACTCACCGCTGAGTGGACGTTTGCACACTTTGAGCGCTTTTTGTGGAGTGTAGTTTAGAAGCCGTTTAACTGGACCAACATCAAACACGCTGACCTGAGCACAAAAGCTACAGTGAACAGCAGCGCTGGAGGAAGCAGGAAGTAGGAGGGGCCGCTCCAGGACTTAAGCAGTCTCCAATTCGTCAAGGTGGCAACAAGATGTGAGATAGTCCAGGTCACGTGGGCTACAAACTCGCCGCTAAACGCGCTAGCAAACGCGCTAGCAAACGCTGCTCTGTGGTGGCAGGAAGATTGGTGTTGTCCATCGCCATGGGACCAAGAAAAACTCCAGCTGCGGAGGAGGTGGATGATATTAAAAAGTCACTCGACTTCTTGTCGGAGGAGGTAACCGCTGTCAGGATGCAGCAGAAACAACTCCTCGATCTGCAGGATCTGCAGGTACATCAGTTACCTAATCTAACCACTGGTTTTACTCTAAATGCTCCGTTTTTAAGTCTTGTACTTGTCAACTTGTAGATGCTTCCACTGCGACTGAATCGTGCTGATTGTGACTCATGTACAAGTAAAGGAAAGGAATTGGTGAGTCTCATACTGTGTGTTGTATGCTAATGCTAACGTTAGCCGCCGCGCTAGCATTAGCCACAGCTAATGTCCTTTACATGATGTTCTTTGGCTCCTGCTGCTTTATTTTCTGCTTATGTGCCAGCGTTTTGAATGTATTTAGTGCAGAGACAATCTTCACACTTTGTTGTATGTTGTGATGTTAGTAGCCATTGCTAATATTTTTGATGGTTTCTGATTAGCTAATGCTAGGCTAACATGACTAGTTTGTCTCTAGTCACCCATTTATGGTAAATGGTCACATTTTTATATAGCGCTTTTCCACCTTCATGGGTACTCAAAGCGCTTTACATCAAGGTACCGTTCACCCATTCACACTCACATTCATACACCAGTGTGCGCAGACACCGGAGGCAAGGCGGGTTAAGTGTCTTGGGTTTGAACCGCCAGTCTTCTGGTTATTGGACAAGCAGCTCTACCAACTGAGCTACTGCCGCCCCATATTGAATGACCTTGGACAAATGAATTGTAGCTTCTATTTTAATACTAAAATAGCACTTTAATGTTATTGTATGCCTTGCAGTGGTAATATTATGCATTTTATTCCAAATAAATGATACTGTTATTAAGATATTACTTTAGCTTTAGTAGAAGCATTTATGTATTAATGCTCATTTCTAAATTGAGTATAATTTCACTGTAAAATGTGCAAATATTCATCACTGCTATTAATTTAAATAAGCTTTTGTAAAAGATTGTGTGCACTAAAATCTGAAACATGCATGTTCATGTACAGGCCAGGTACAGGTGTGAATGGAGCGCTACCAGACAACTCTGTCCAGAAGAAGTCCTCTTCTTGATGATACTACTACTACTACTACTACTACTACTGGGATGTGGTAGGAGGCTTGCAGCCACTCACTTCTCTCATGTTCTCTCTTTCATGATGATTGTAGCTTTATGACATGGCGCGTTATCCTGCTGGACGTAGCCATCAGAAGATGGGTACACTGTGGTCATAAAGGGATGGACATGGTCAGCAACAATACTCAGGTAGGCTGTGGCGTTGCAACGATGCTCAATTGGTACTAAGGGGCCCAAAGTATGCCAAGAAAATATCCCCCACACTATTACACCACCACCAGCCTGAACCATTGATACAAGGCAGGATGGTTCCATGCTTTCATGTTGTTGACGCCAAATTCTGACCCTACCATCCGAATGTCGCAGCAGAAATCGAGACTCATCAGACCAGGCAACTTTTTTCCAATCTTCTATTGTCCAGTTTTAGTGAGCCTGTGCGAATTGTAGCCTCAGTTTCCTGTTCTTAGCTGACAGGAGTGGCTCCCGGTGTGGTCTTCTGCTGCTGTAGCCCATCTTCCTCAAGGTTGGACGTGTTGTGCGTTCAGAGATGCTCTTCTGCAGACCTCGGGTGTAACAAGTGGTTATTTGAGTTACTGTTGCCTTTCTATCAGCTCGAACCAGTCTGGCCATTCTCCTCTGACCTCTGGCATCAACAAGGCATTTTCGCCCACAGAACTGCCGCTCACTGGATATTTTCTTTTTCGGACCATTCTCTGTAAACCCTAGACATGGTTGTGCATGAAAATTCCAGTAGATCAGCAGTTTCTGAAATACTCAGACCAGCTCGTCTGGCACCAACAACCATGCCATGTTCAAAGTCACTTAAATCACCTTTGTTCCCCTGATGCTGGGTTTGAACTGCAGCAGATCGTCCTGACCATGGCTTCAGCCTAAATGCATTGAGTTGCTGCCATGCGATTGGCTGATTAGAAATTTGCGTTAACGAGCAGTTGGACAGGTGTGTCTAATAAAGTGGCCGCTGAGTGTATGTTACAGATGGGTTTCCGAAGTCCTCTGCACAGGGCAACAATATTTGTAGTTTTAGTCCATATCGTATTTTTGAGGTGTCAGGCCAGCTAAGTACTTTTGCTGCGTCTCCTCATGTTTACTGCACGTCGCCATGTTTGTTTTACCCTCCATGCAACAAAAAAGTCACATGACTGAAAACTACCAATAAACAAAAACCGAGCTTTTAAAAGTCACCAAAAAGAAAATGTGATGTTAAAAATTAAGAGTGGTAGTAGAAGTAGTAGAGGTCATTGTTTTTTTCTGTAGAACTGTATTTAATAATGTTGAGTGATGTTATTATGCAGTAACAGTACTTCTACTTGAGTACTCTGAACCAGTGACTTCACCTGGACCTGAGAGAGTCATGTTGTTGAAAATACCTGGTGACGTCGTGTTGTGGGAGTCAGACCTGAGTTCATAAAACGACCAGAACAACCAGGACCAGGCTCAGATCCCAGGTTTGGTCTCACACTGATCTGATGTTTCAGTCTCTGTGCGTCTCTAATGTGTATCTAATGTGTCTTATTCTATTGTTCTGATTCTAAATGCTTTATTTGCCATTTTCTCTTTAAAACTAGGTTTTAAAGGGAACAATGTGTCTTATTCTATTGTTCTGATTCTAAATGCTTTATTTGTCATTTTCTCTTTAAATCTAGGTTTTAAAGGGGTCAACCTGTAGCTAAAGTGTATTTAAAGAGTTTCCAGCTTCTTACCTCAGGCTGGATTCAAACAGGACTTCAGAACCCGTATGTTTACCTGTGCATTTAACCGTGGGACTTGTTTAGTGGTTTTCAAACTGTGGTACAGGAGTCTTCGGGAGTTCAGGTTGAGTTTAGAGACAGTTTTATTTCTGTTTTAGTGATTAATCTGTCCATGTTTAGACTTGTTTACTCTCAGTTTAGTTCAGGTTTGGCCCTAGTTTAGACCTGGTTTGGTCTTGCTTTTGTCTTGGTTTTGTCCTGGCCTAGTCCTAGACTTGTTCTAATCCAGGTTTGCTTCTGGTTTAGATCTAGACCTGTTCTAGTCCTGCTGCAGAAACGTTACTGATCACAATCTTTCAGTTTTATCAAATGTAAATGTGCAAATCTAAACTAGGACTGAACCAGGAGTAAACCAGGACTAAACCAAGACTGAACAAGATCTAAACCAGGTCTAAGCCTTGTTGATTAAATCCTTCCCAGGTTGTGTAATGAAAATAATTTAGGATCTGCTTTAAAAAGATCTTGTGTAAAACTTAAATCTGAATATTATTGAGCAGACTTTAAATTCCTGTCAGAATGTCTCATGTCCTGTGTTTTTGCAAAGATAACTCTGAGGCCAAGACTAATCATGAATACGTCAGGAGTAAACCAGGTCTAATCTAGGTCTAACCCAGGTCTAACCAGGTTTACACCAGGTCTAACCCAGGTCTAACCCAGGTCTAACCAGGTCTAACCCAGGTCTAACCCAGGTCTAACCCAGGACTACAATCTAGGGCTGGGTGATATGGCTAAAAAATGAAATCTCGATTTTATTTATTTTTTCCCCTTACTCAGCCAATTTACATTTTTAAACTATTTTGTCTCATTGGCTGACAAGAAAAGAAAAGAAAAATTAAATGTAGGTTAATTGTTTTTAAATGAGATTATTGCATAGATACATATTTTTATTTTAGCTATATATTCTAAATGTCTGCAAGGCAGCAGCAAAGTGCATTGCTCTAACAGTGACATTAGTGAAGACATTGTCTTTTAAATTTAGCCCTCTCTGGTTCTAAAGACCAGGTCTATTATAATTTTACACACTGTATGAGGAATGTGAAAATATGCTAACTACAGAGCATGTGGCTAATTAGCACATAAACAAAGACACATAAGTTACTGCTGCAAGTCACACTACGCTGTTCGTTTGGGCCAAACTGCTACCACATCTAAATGAAGGCATTACTAAGGTAAAGGGACTCCTTTCTCTGTGATTATTAGTGTTTTTAGTGTTTTTAGCGTCTACAGAGTCTCCACAGTCAGTATTTACGCTGCCCTGGATGCTAGCAGCGCCATTAGCCACAACACAAGAAACAGTGTGGTGCCTGGAGGACGCTAACTTTGCTAAATTTAATTTTACAATTTTGCTATTTCTGACATCATCCAAAATTAAAACTGCATTAATCAAATCAATTTGATTTATTGCCCAGTCCTACTACAACCTGGTGTAAACATGTTTTAAATCCAGTCTAAACCTAGGTCTAAACCTCAGGTGTAAACCATGTCTAACAGCTCTGAGGCCCAGTACCAGGGCCTGACGGAGCGCGTCATCCTCTCGGTCCTCACCTCTGCTCCCTGTCTGGTCTTCCTCTTGGTGAACGTGACCATGCTGTGGACTCTGCGCAGTAAGTCCGTCTTCAGGGAGACGCCTCGGTACTGTCTCCTGTTTAACCTGCTGCTGGCCGACACTCTGCAGATGTCTCTGAGCCAGCTGCTGTACCTGATTTCTGTGTCGCGCCACACCCTGTCCTTTCCCGTCTGCGGAGCTCTGATCATGGCGGCTGAGCTGACCAACGAGATCTTCCCCGCTGACTCTGGTGGTGATGTCGCTCGAGCGCTACGTGGCCGTGTGCTTTCCTCTGCGCCACTCAGTGATTGCCAGCCTGAGGACCACTGTGGCGGCCGTCCTGCTGCTGTGGGCGCTGTGTTTCCTGAACGCCATGGTGCGAGTTGGCCTCATGCTGCAGTTCCCCTTCGACACGCTGGACTCTCTGCAGATGACGGACGTCTGCAACAGCTTGGCCATCAGGATCGGCCCGCTGTCTGTGCCGTACAACCAAGGCTACACCAGCATCTTGTTCATTTTCTCATTGGTAGCCATCATAGCGTCGTACGTGGCGGTGGATGCTGGCGGCGAAAAGATCCACCTCAGAGAACTGCGTGAAGGCTCGGAACACGGTCCTCCTGCATTTGTTCCAGCTGGTGCTGAGCCTGTCCTCCACCATCTACAGCCCCCTGCTCCTGGTCCTGGCTCGCACCATGTCACGGATCGTCTTCGTCCGGGTTCAGGTCGCCTTTTACGTGGTCATCTTCATGTTCCCTCGGTGTCTGAGCTCACTGATCTACGGCATACGGGACCAGAGCATCAGGCCGGCGCTGCTCAGTCACCTCCTCTGCAGAAAACAGAGGTGACGCTCCGGAGATCTCCAGCAGGGGGAGTAGAGAGCAGCCGTCTTCTGCTCCTAGAACAGATGTGTTGAAAAACACACATAATGTGTTATAGTTTAACACATTTCTGTGTCTAGTAAATGACAACACAAAATGTGTTATGATTTTAAAAAAACACAATGGTGTGTTACTTTCAACACACTTTTTGTTTGTTTTTGTTGTTTTTTGTCTTAATATTATCTGAAAATGCTTATGTTATTGGCTTGAGTAATACCATTAATGATATAAAAATACTGCATAATTTTCATTGACATTCATTGTCAAGGTTTTGGCAGGGGTGAAAGTAAGCCGTTAAGGCCCGGTACTACGTACCGGCATAAGATTTAGAGGGGGTACGCAGTACCGGGTGGAATGAGGTCAGCTGTCCGGTCTTTGCAGCTTTTACACACATTAGAAAGCAGCCGGGACCGCGGACAGCTTTTATGAGGAAAAAAAAATCTCTGAGGCTAAAGCATGTGAACCAGGCAGTGCTTTATCTCATCATATCTGTGTCTGTGTGGTTTTTAGTGGCTTATGATCGCTCTGTGATGTGATTTAATGCACAGAATGTCCCTCTCCCCTCTCATCATTCGCTGATTCTCTCGCTTCCTTAAACAAACGCATTGAGCGTGTGCGTCTTAAGCCCAAAGCCGCCTCAAATTACACCAAACGCTTGAGAAGACTTTAATCAGTGGCCCTCAACCCGGCGATCGTAAAAGCAGTGCTGGTAGATCGCGGAGCCATGTCTTTCCAAATAAAGTCATTTGCCTATGGCATTTGAACGCCCCGCAGATGGATCAGACTGAGATTCTTTCTAAAACACAAGACACCGCAGAAGAGCGAGGAAACCACACGAGCTATGAACTAAACCCAATACAAGCAACTTAATAACAATCAGAGTTCTGGCCGCTCACTTCAGTTCTGTTGTGGAGGCTGCGGGCGGCTCACGCTCCGCGGCCGCTCTGAACACTGCCATGGGGCTGACGCACACACACAGACACACGCACACAGACACACGCACACACACACTCACACAGGAGGAGAGGCAGTGGTATCAGGGAGGAGCAGGTGAGGAAGGAGTCAGAGCCTGATGTCACCTGTTTGCTTTGTTTTTGTCCTTCAGTAGTTTGTTGTTGCTGTGCGTGAGGAAAGCTGACTTTGTCAAAGTCTCACAAGCTCCTCCCCTGAGCGTTACCATGGAGCTCCTGTCACTCATCAATGTTACTAAAATAATGCTGAGCTTTGATGATAAGCTGCATTGATACTGGAGGCATAATTATAAATATAGTAGGCCTATTATAATCCATAATAATCAGCAGTTTTAGGAAATGATGGAATGTTGTAAATATCACTGACAAAACTTTATATGGTACATTTATTAGATTCAGTTATTCCTGTCCTGAGTTGATAATGAATGTTTATCATTTTAGTTTAATAAAATGTGACTTTATTAAAGTGGTTATTTCTATTTAATAAAGTCATGTTTATAACACAAAGTTATGTTTATAATCATCTACCGGCTCCTGGTCACTATTCTGAATTTTTAATTGCATTCTCTGACTTTCTATCCAGTATAGTGTTAGACTCAGATAAGATTGTAATTGTAGGGGATTTTAATATTCATGTTGACAACAGCAGCGACTGTATAGGAAATGCATTTGCAGTCTTATTAGACAGCGTAGGTTTTACTCAAAACATAAATGTCACATTGTCACAGCCTGGACCTTGTTTTAACCTCTGGTATAGAGATTAGTGAGCTCACTGTCCTTCCTCATAACCCCATACTCTCACATCACTTTCTAATTACCTTTCAGTTTATACTCAAACACTTTACTGTTCCAATGAACAAAACCCAGATTAGAAGAACATTATCTGCGGAAGTAGAGAACAGCGGTCGTCGATCTGCGTCACATACGTTAAATATCAGCACCTGTAAATGTCAAGATCCACTGCAGATTCCAGCCCTCTCCAGCAGGGGGAGTAGAGAGCAGTGTGCAGTAATGGTGGCAATGTTAAGGTGATCCAAGAAAATATAACTGCAGCATGCATGGTTGCAGCATTGCCTTTCATTTCAAAGGGACAAAAATTTGAAAATTCTGCACAATCATTCCAACCATCTCCAGCAGGGGGAGTAGGGAGCAGTGTGCTATTTTTAACCTGCAAGACTCAAGAAAATATGTCTAGTTATCTCCAGCAGGGGGAGTAGAGAGAGGTGTATTTCTAATAGGGGTGGGAAAAGCAGCACTTTTCACAACCTTTACAAAATATTATGTGACTAAAAGAAAATGTTTTTTTTTTAAATGAATAAATCTTTCTATTTTAAAATGTCCTGATCTTTTAAGGCATTTACAAAAGTACAATAAAAAATAAACATAAGACAAACAATTTATAAAAAGTGCGCCCAGCACTAGTTCAGAGAGGTGATTTAAATTCCTCAATTGAAGCAAAGCTCCATAGTTGAGGCACATGATTAGGGAGTATAACTGTGAACAGAATAAGTGAGCAGTCAAATGTGCGTGAAGTAGGGCAGGAGACTGCAGACAATTCAAGTCTTGAATGACACAAGTTGAATTGAGATAGCATGAATTAGGCCTTCAGATATTACATCATTATTAGCATTATTACTCTTTGTTTCTGTTATATCATTTATGAATAACAAGGTTGGTGCTAGTGGGGATCCTTGTGGGACTCCAGCTTTTAGTGCTAGTGATGATGAAGTAAGAGGTCCAGTATTTACTGACTGTGATCTGCCACTCTGATAGTTTGAGAGGAACCGAGCTAAGTTACCCTGTATTTCCAATCAGTCGGCGAAATGCTTGTCTCGAGTGATTGGCAAAACAATAAACACAAAGGTAGGGATAGTGAATTATGGCATTTTCTAAGAAATAGATTGGATATACCATCTGGCCCTGTGGATTTAGAAGTGTCCAGTGAGGCAGGTATAGCAGAAATGCTGTTAACATGGATATGTACATCAGAGATAACTTTAGCTGTTCTAGGTGGAATCGAAGTAGAGGATTTGGTGGACTCCCTTGTCTTAGTAGCATTAGAAATTGATGAGGCAGAAAAATGACCTAAAAGAGCACAAACCACAGCTAATAAATACTTTAAAAGGCTGAATTACTACTTAAAAGTAGTAGAACCAAAGGCAGAATAAGCACAATGAGCAAAAAGGCCATAAGTGGCAGAAAAATAGGCAAAAAACCTGAATTTGTGGAAGCCCCATTATAAGTCAACGGGAAAATTATGACCTAAAATGACACATAGCACAAAAACCATAGGTGGCAGAATTACCAAAAGTAATAGAACAATTCTCACAATGACCAGAAACATTTTAAACCTTAACTACCTGATCCATTTTGCAATGAATTCCATAGATGCAATTTTTCAGTCATCAGTGCAGCCTGTAGGAAGTAATTTGTGAAAAAAAACAAAACTCTTATAACTTATCTGGGTCGTATGCTACAGCGGGGGAATTTTGCCAAGGGACGTAAATGTGTAGCCAATCACTGGCTCCAAAAAAAGTGAAGTTCCTCCCACTTGGATCAGGGACACATTTATAGGTAGAGGCCAAGTGCAGTGCACAGTTGTGTACAGAAGCAATGGCGGCTGCTAACCTGGGTAGCAAGATACCAATTCCAGCCCTAGCTCCTGCGGCTTACACAGCAAAACAGCCCAAAAAGAGAAAACCAGAGACAGAGAAGACAGAAGTAAAGTGTTTATCAAATGTGAGAAGAAATAAAACACGAGTATATATCGGCAACGCTGTAGGAGTATTGGACCACTGCTGATAACTCAAAAAGCACATTCCTGTAGGAGCCACGGTGTCTGACCTATAGTGACCCAAGGACAATGAATAAGAATGGTATCTACTTTCTGGTACCCCTCATGACAACTTTATTGACTTAAAAGTCATAAATCTGCCATAAACTTCAGTTCTAACAGATAAGAGCACTCGTCACTACAGCGAACCTCCAACTGACCTTTTACAAATTCCAGGGGGACTCGAAACATGGAGCAATACCGCTACCTAGTGGACAAGACGGACTGTGGTGTTGTTCATTCCGATAAAGTATGCATATTAAAGACTTTATCACTCATCTATTCAAGGGACGGATTTCATGCATTAACATGTTACTTTACAGGAAAATCTTTGTCCTAATTAAGTGTATATATTTTATACATGTATGCTACAACACATTTACCAGATGGAGAGAGCTTTGAGATCGCATTGGTCTAAAACTGGATGCAGAGCTAGCTTTTTTACTTCTTGACAGGTAAAAAATGGTAAAATCTTGATAGAATATAGTTGCTAGTAATTGGTTTATGTCCATAATATGCACAGAGGGTGCATGAGAAGTGTATGAGAAAGTCAGGGAAGAGGGAGGGGGGCAAACTGGAAAGTTGCAGTACTTTATTCTCACCACTTGGATGCAAGATGCAATTCAAGCATGTTTGAAATTGTGCTATATACACTATAGGCAACCAAGTCAAAACTACACATATTGGCTGAAGCGTAAAAGCAACAGGTTATCAAATAAAGAGCCATTTAGGAGCTGGAAGAGCCCGAATACATTATTGATTAAATTTTACAGCAAGACTGCGATTAGTCATAATTAATCGCAAAAAAAAAAAAAATCGCATGCGATTGATATGAACTTTTGAATGCGTTACGGCGACCTGTCCGGGGTGTGGCCCAGCAGTGTGCTTCCTGGTTCCAGAACTGTGTGTAGACAGAATGTGACAGCGGGCTGTTTGCTCCGCTGTGCGCGCCTCGACAGGTGTCGGCAATCGCTGTGCTTAGTGGCGCGCCTCGCGCCGCTTTGGACTCTTTTAAAAGCGCCGCACCAGTCACTTTGCGTCTGTCTGCTCCAGTGCAAACCAGTCAAACGGACAAACTTTAGCTGCTTTGCTACACTGGACTTTTTGAGCTTTCACTGTACGGAAGGACCCAGACTTTTAAAGGACTGACGGTAAGCGTTTGGCCATTGGCCATTGCAGAGTATTGAGTAAGAGTGTGTATACATGTATATTGGGTAAAGGTTGAACTGGCTAAATGTGTCTAGTTTAGCATGTGAAACAATCGTAAATGTAGCTCATTGTTTGTTTGTACCAGGACTGCCAAACTTATTTCATTTATTTATTTACATGTTTAAAATCATGTACATTTTAAACATTGACACTCTGTAGGAGTGAGTAGTAGCAGTGGGATCTCTGTAATCTCTGTCTGTTCCATTAAAGCAACCTTACTGACCACAATCGCACTATGGTCTAGATGTTCCCTGCTTCTCTGTTTTTCATGGTATCAGCGATTATACCGGACCAGGAGCCGTGTTACAGCCAGGTTGTAATAGTCTATAGTAGTAAAAAAATGCTTAAATTCATATTGGTTATATCTAACAGGCGTTTTTATCCTCAAAATGTTGTTTAACTTTGGGCTAATCTCAGCAAAATCATTAAGCTTTCAAGCATTGGACTTTGTCATTTCATTGTTTTGATTGTCTATTGTCTTTTGTGCAAACTTGTTAATACAGATCATTAAAAACCTAACTTTACTCACAAAAATCAAACAAAAGCATGTCTGCATTGTCCTGCATTGAGCATACCAAAGGTACGCTCAATGATATTTCTCCTCTTTGCTTGTTGTACCTTGCCTCCACTTGGCCTGTATCAACCACAAAATTAACTTGTAACAGATATGTCTTTATATCACTGTAAAAAAAAGATAGATTGATGGTATCACAGTAAATTTATGAATTGTGTATATTTGTAGGTGTAAGGACAAGGTGGTAACTCTCTTACCGGCTACTGGCTGACGGTCAGGGGTCATGATGGTGATGGGGTATTGGAGGCACGGGTATCCGCCATCCCCAAGAAGAAAGAGCCCCTTGGGTGGGTATAAGATGTTTTTATACATCAAAGAACGACAAAGAACAAAGGCGTCGTGCACAGATCCCACATTGGCAATGTGCGCATCTACAAACTTCCCTTTTGCATTGCAAACACCCTGCACTTCCTATTAAGGTAACACTTCCTTTGTGGTTCAGCAGAAGGAACAATGTGCACATGACACCCGTCGATGGCGCCCACAGCAGACCTGAAGGCGTCGTGCCCAACGAGGTGAGCAAATCCCGCCCCTACCTCCTCCACTTCTTCTCTGTTGAGGAAGTTGATGACCCTGAGTATAATGTTCATCATGTTGTCCACCCTGCAGACTGTGGAGAGCGGCATCCTATAAATGTCTGCTGTTGCCCTGTAGGAGGTGCCACAGGCCAACCAATACAGGGTCACCAACACCTCGGGTCCATCCATGGGCCTTCTGCAAGTTTATGCCGGTCCCATTCAACCTGAAGGCTGGTGTGAGGTCTCCTTCAGAAAAGAAAAGTGGGTATACCTGGGTGTGACCTGGGTATACATTACTGAGGCTGATGGTCTTTGTTCCTGTGAATTAAAAAGTAACATGTTTTTATTATAATTGTTGTTCAGATAAATATTTTATTTATTTATAGATATTTAAGATCATAGAATTAAAAAAGTGAAGGTTAAGCAGGATACACAGAGGACAGATGGACCCTACTGTGCTACTGTAGCTAGAGTGACCACCTGTCCTGCTTCTAGTGTTGTCCTGCACAGCCATTCAGACATCTGTCCCCTTGTTTGTGTGTCTTCTTCTTTGTCAGAATGCAGTCAAGAGAGACAATGACAGACAACGGGAAATACTGCCCCCTTAACTTTCTGCAGTGTATTGCGGTCCCCCAAAATAACATCATCAACAGCATTTTTTTTGCAATTTTGCAAACTAAATGTGCGTCCATACGACGCATTGACTATAAAAATTAGTGTTGACAGTTTTTAATAATCGGCATCTTCGATTATGTCGACTAATCGTTGCAGCCCTAGTAAGGGCGGTACATATATAAATATTTTCTTTTTACTCACGTTTAATGCTGTCCGCTCCCCATGTCCTCAGTTAAGATGTAATGTTTACATTGGGATATGAGTGAGAAGCTACACAAGTGTTTTTATTTTGAAATTTACCAGATCCTCTTCACTGGTCCCGGGTCTGACTTCCTGTCTTGCTCATTCTGCTCTGTTCAGCTTTATGCCTGAGAGCTCCAGCATCCGACAAAAATAGACTTGATACGTATTTCTGTGGGAGCGCCGGCCACGGAGACGTACTGCAACACAGCCGGCATGTTAGCTCAGAGTCTAACTCCTCTGTGACCTCCTCTCCTGCTGCAGCTCATACTCCTCTGGTATCTGTGTCCAAGGCCTGGTTTATTGTATTTTTATAAAGCTCTACAGCTGTATTATTGTCTTCTGCTGATATCATTTGTTTACTGTCTGCATCTCGCGCTGCTGAGGCGCATTCATGAACAGGAGACAACCAATGAGAGCGCAGGGGAGGCGGGACAAGTGTCAGAGGAGCCAATGAGAATCGAGTCTTCCACAGAGCTCTGTTTGCTGTGCTGCTGCGGTGACGGGAACAGGAGGAGAGGCTGTAAAGAGTTAGCGCTGGGCTCTGTAAACAGAGACAAAAGTACCCAGGAGATAATGATTGTTACGCATCATTGCACGCTTTGCCCTCAGTGGAATAATGTGAATCAGTATTTTATCAGTAATATTGTTTCAGCGTGAGAAATTCTGGAATTGCGTGAGGGCGTGAGAAAGTAGACAGTTACGTGAGTCACACGCTCAATGTGTGAGAGTTGACAGCTCTGGAAAACAAAAAATACTCAAATGAAATGATGACTTGTGCCATTAAACGAGTCCCTCTCCATGGGGAGGGCCATGAGTAACCGTTTAAACACACAGTATTTGCAGCATTCATTCATTCATTCATTCATTCATTTTCTACCGCTTATTCCCGTTAGGGGTCGCGGGTGACTGGAACCTATCCCAGTAACTTTGGGCCGTAGGCGGGGTACACCCTGGACAGGGGCCAGCTTGTCGCAGCAAACATACATTATTTAAATAAAATGCTAACTAACTAACGCCTGTCCCATACGCTGGATTGATGACCCACCCCGACTGAAAAAACAACTTTCAGGGCGTTTATAAGTTTGCTTTGCGGCGGCAGTAGAGAGATGTGTGACCCAGCTGTAAAATCCAATAAAGCCCCTTTCACATAGAACGTAGCGGGCGCTGTACTCGCCGCCGGCAGAGTGGGAGCGCAGTGTGCAGTTCGTGAGCATGGCAACCACACAGACCATGAAGCGGTGTTAGCAGGTAGCAGTCGAGGCAAATTTTTAGAAAGGCAATTTAGCCTTGTATTCTTTTACTCTCAGTGAAAGTAACGTTCAGGGCCGCCACAATCCTCTTATAATCACAGCACGAGGACTACACCCTGTATGCTAGGCTAACTTTTTAATGTAACAATAGTAAACATCCCACTTCTACCGCTTTGTCTGAACGAACCTTTCAGGCTCCGTGATTGGACGCACTGCTTAGCTTGGCAGCTGTTGCCTGGAAAATCCAGACTGATATGTCTCTGTATTATTCTACAGAGAAATATCAGTCTGGTCACCACGCCGTCCGCAGTGGTTTCCTCAAATCCCAACCGTACCGTGCATTTTGATTCGCTTATTTAAGTCACGTGTTCTTCGCGAGCAGCGTCCGCAGCAACAACAACAATCAAGGTGGCGCACTGAGGAGCCGAGTTTGTTTCATTCAGCGGTAAATTCCCTTTTAAATTACCACAAACATATCGAGTCATTAAAACCACAGCAGCTTGCAGCACTAGAAGCCTTTATATAAAAAAAAAATGTTTTCACGTTGCTTACTTTCTTGTCGCTTTGTTAACGTCACATCCGCCATTTTCTGATTGGCTAACTCAGCTGCCCGTTTGCTCCGTGCTAGAAATCGAACTGATTCTAAATTTCCAGGCAATGGCAGCTGCGCTCTAAGTTTTACACACAAATCAATGGAATTTGCCGCTGTGCTCGCCGCCCGCTACGTCCTGTGTGAACGGGCCTTAAAGGTTTTCCCCTTGCCAGTATTGAGCTGCTGTTGCCATGGTAATCCTGCCGTAATCTCACAAGACTTCGTGTGATCCCCACCGGGAAGTTTAAATACAGAGCGTGAATGTACAGAGCAGACATACATTTGTAACTGGTTCACCCTTTGTGTTGTTGGTCTGCGTTGTGTTGTTGATCTGCGTTGTGTTGTTGATCTGCGTTGTGTTGTTGATCTGCGTTGTGTTGTTGATCTGCGTTGTGTTGTTGGTCTGCGTTGTGTTGTTGGTCTGCGTTGTGTTGTTGGTCTGCGTTGTGTTGTTGATCTGCGTTGTGTTGTTGATCTGCGTTGTGTTGTTGGTCTGCATTGTGTTGTTGATCTGCGTTGTGTTGTTGGTCTGCGTTGTGTTCTGAGCGCAGTGAATGAAGACAGAGACTTGGTCTGGGTCGGCTGTTGTTTACTCTGTTTGAGATCACAAACATGAAACTGCTGTGAGTTTGCTGCACAACCTGGGTCCAACACATCTCCCTCCCATATAGTTTGAAGCAGCATCATTTAGTTTACATTACATCATATTTAAGCAATTAAGAGACATTAACAGTCACCATTTTGTACAAAAAAATTGCAAAGAACGTAGACAAAGCTATGAATAAAAAAACAGCAATGTCCCCAGAAACATAGCAGAAAGTGTTCAAGCACATAGGCACAAGTTTCATATAAAGTACACAGCTGAACACTAATAAACACACACACTCTGAACGGACTTGTACAGAGATCACACATTAACATCGTACCTGTTTGAGATCACAAACATGAAACTGCTGTGAGTTTGCTGCACAACCTGGATCTGAAACTTCTCCCTTCACAAGGAAATAAAGCACAAAATAAAGAAAAATGAGTATAAACAGCCCATGAGAAGTGGCGCGAATTTAAGCTAGCTGCTGTACAACTGTATGACCCCAGCTCGTCTTGGCTCGTAAAACATAGGATTAAAACAATGATTTCTACTTAAGGTTCACATTTAGCACTTGGTAGGCAGAGGAAAGACATCCCAACACATTTTAATGTACGGACATATCATCTGGAAACCGTTCATTAGACGGGAAAAATGTTTATCAGGACCCAAAGTTTAGTCTTACCTCCTTTATAGCAGCGCGTCCCCGTGTGCGCCAGGCTGCGTTCAAGTGCAATAGGACACACTCACAACCTTACTTAAACACAGCACCAATATAACAGAAAATAACTGATTGGCAACTGATTTGGTAGAATTTGATAAAGTATTATTAGTCACCTGTTACACATTGTTAGATGCGTGGGACGGCCAGAGCGAGAGCTGCTGCAGGTACATCAGTTACCTAATCTAACCACTGGTTTTACTCTAAATGCTCCGTTTTTAAGTCTTGTACTTGTCAACTTGTAGATGCTTCCACTGCGACTGAATCGTGCTGATTGTGACTCATGTACAAGTAAAGGAAAAGAATTGGTAAGTCTCATACTGTGTGTTGTATGCTAATGCTAATCGGCTACAGCTAATGTCCTTTATATGGTGTTCTTTGGCCCCTGCTGCTTTATTTTCTACTTATGTGCCAGCGTTTTGAATATATTTAGTGCAGAAACAATCTTCACACTTTGTTGTATGTTGTGATGTTAGTAGCCATTGCTAATATTTTTGATGGTTTCTGATAAGCTAATGCTAGGCTAACATGACTAGTTTGTTTCTAGTCACCCGTTTATATTGAATGACCTTGGCCTAATGAATTGTAGCTTCTATTTTAATACTAAAATGGCACTTTAATGTTATTGTATGCCTTGCAGTGGTAATATTATGCATTTTATTCCAAATAAACAATATACCAAGATGGTACCTTAGCTTTAGTAGAAGCACTTATGTATTAATGCCCTTTTCTAAATTGAGTATAATTTTATTATTAGTTTACTTTCAGTCAGAAGTATGACAAAATTAATACATATACATTTATAACTAATTAATTGTCATACATTCATACAAATAAAGTATCCTTCTGCACTTAAACAGACAGCTTAAGCTTATTTTGCCTACCCTTAATACTTTACTTAACAGAACGACAGCTCAATAAAACCAAACATTACAATGAAACCAGATAATTATACACAGAAACTAACATTAAGACTTCATATATCTACTTAATGTCACTCTTTTGAATGTTTTTTAAGGTGGAAGAGAGTATAATTTTACTGTAAAATGTGCAAATATTTATCATTGCTCTTTATTTAAATAAGCTTTTGTAAAAAATTGTGTGCACTAAAAACTGAAACATGCATGTTTATGTACAGGCCAGGTACAGGTGTGAATGGAGCGCTACCAGACAACTCTGTCCAGAAGAAGTCCTCTTCTTGATGATACTACTACTACTACTACTACTACTACTACTACTACTACTACTACTACTACTACTGGGATGCGGTAGGAGGCTTGCAGCCACTCACTTCTCTCATGTTCCCTCCATCTCCCACGCACTTTGGACTCCGTTTGCTGGACAAAAAATTAGTCACGTGACTGAAAACTATCACTAAACAAAAACTTTCTCTGACCTTTTAAAAGTCACCAAAAAGAAAATGTGATGTTAAAAATTAACAGTGGTAGTAAAAGTAGTAGAAGTCATCATTTTTTTCTGTAGAACTGTATTTAATAATGTTGAGTGATGTTATTATGCAGTAACAGTACTTTTACTTGAGTACTCTGAACCAGTGACTTCACCTGGACCTGAGAGAGTCATGTTGTTGAAAATACCTGGTGACGTCGTGTTGTGGGAGTCAGACCTGAGTTCATAAAACGACCAGAACAACCAGGACCAGGCTCAGACCCGGGTTTGGTCTCACACTGATCTGATGTTTCAGTCTCTGTGCGTCTCTAATGTGTGTCTGATGTGTCTTATTCTGTTCCTCTGATTTAAAATATCTATACCGAGCGTTATCATGAGAGCCTTATTTGTCGTTGTCTCTGAATGCAGTCTGTAAAATGTTGTTCTAATGAAAGGAGAAGTGTTTTGAAATGATGTGTCACACAATCCTTCAAAGAGTCTTTGTTTTATTGATTAAACTGAAAACCTAAACAGCACAGTAAATAAAAGGAACACTGTGCATTTAACCAATAGGACTGTTGTTTAGTGGTTCTCAAACTGTGGTACAGGTCCCACTGGTGGTACTCCAGAGTTCTATGCAGTTCAAGTTTAATTTAGAGACAGTTTTATTTCTGTTTTAGTGATTGATCTGTCCAAGTTTAAACTTGTTTACTCTTAGTTTAGTCCTGTTTTAGTCCTTCTTTAGACCTGGTTTAGACCTGGTTTAGTCCTTCTTTAGACCTGGTTTAGTTCTGTTTTAGTCGTTCTTTAGACCTGGTTTAGTTCTGGTTTTAGTCCTCCTTTAGACCTGGTTTAGTCCTTCTTTAGACCTGGTTTAGTTCTGGTTTAGTCCTCCTTTAGACCTGGTTTTGTCCTCGTTTAGTCCTTCTTTAGACATGGTTTAGTTCTGGTTTAGTCCTTTAGACCTGGTTTAGTTCTGGTTTAGTCCTTCTTTAGACCTGGTTTAGTTCTGTTTTAGTCATTCTTTAGACCTGGTTTAGTTCTGGTTTTAGTCCTCCTTTAGACCTGGTTTAGTTCTGGTTTAGTCCTCCTTTAGACCTGGTTTTGTCCTGGTTTAGTCCTTCTTTAGACCTGGTTTAGTCCTTCTTTAGACCTGGTTTAGTTCTGGTTTAGTCCTCCTTTAGACCTGGTTTAGTCCTTCTTTAGACCTGGTTTAGTTCTGGTTTAGTCCTCCTTTAGACCTGGTTTAGTTCTGTTTTAGTCGTCCTTTAGACCTGGTTTAGTTCTGGTTTAGTCCTCTTTTAGACCTGGTTTTGTCCTGGTTTAGTCCTTCTTTAGACCTGGTTTAGACCTGGTTTAGTCATTCTTTAGACCCGGTTTAGTCCTGGTTTTAGTCTTGCTTTATTACAGGTTCAGGTTCTGTTGTAGTCCTAGTGCTCTCAGTTTTGTCTTCATTTTTTTTTCTGGGTTAATCCCTTGTTTATTGTTTGGTTTAGACCTGGTTTAGACCTGGCTTAGACCCAGGTCAGTCCTGGTTTAGAACCAGTTTAGTTTCGTTTTACGTTTAGTTTCGTCATTAATGAAGCCTGATATTTTCTGTGGTGTAAGAAGTTTGAGAATCAGTGACAGATGTGGCATATTGTATATATATTGACTGTGTTTTTGAGCATCGCTTTTGGTTTGCTTTTAAAGCAGCTTTGCAGTGATTGTAGGCGTTTGTACCAGATAAGCTTTTAAACCTAAAAATATGTAACAAAATATAATCAAACAATATCCTCTAGCAGTTTACCAATATTTCAGTATGAAAAGATTGCAAATATTTGATGTAAATTTGGAGATAAATTCTGAAATAATTCTACGTTTGCAAAGTGCTGGCGTACCACTCTGGTCTGCGTCTGTCAGCATGGAACCTCAGACCTAAACCCTGTTCTCTCCGTCATGTCGGCCAACTCCTCGGCCTCAGACCAGTACCCGTCGGTCGTGGAGCGCTTCGTGTTCGGGTTCGCGATCTCACTGCCGTGCCTGGTCTTCCTGTCGGTGAACCTGGCGATGCTGTGGACGCTGCGCTCCAAGCCGCTCTTCCGCGACACCTGCCGCTACGTCCTGCTGTTCAACCTGCTGCTGGCCGACACGCTGCAGATGTTCCTGAGCACGCTGCTGTTCCTGCTCGCCTACGCGCGCCTCCTCCTCTCCTTCCCCCTGTGCGCCCTCCTCGTCATGCTCACCCACCTCGCGCACGACGCCTCGCCCCTGACGCTCATCGTCATGTCCCTGGAGCGCTACGTGGCCGTGTGCCTTCCACTGCGCCACTCCTCCGTCACCACGACCGGGAACACCGCCGCCGCCTTGCTGGGCGTCTGGGCGTTCGGCCTGGCGGTCCTCCTGGTGCGGCTCGGGCTCCTGCTCCAGTTCCCGTTCTGGGCCTTGGACTCCTTACAGATGAAGGACACCTGCAACAGCCTGGTGCTCTTCCTGGGCCCGCACTCGGAGGCCTTCGACCAGATCCTGACGTACTTCCTGTTCTCGTCGGCGTTCCTGTCCATCGCCTGCTCGTACGTGGCGGTGATGCTGGTGGCGCGCTCGGCCGTATCCTCCGACCGGTCGTCGGCTCGCAGGGCGCGGAACACGCTGCTGCTGCACCTGGTCCAGCTCAGCCTCATGGTGACGTCCACGTTCCACGACGTCCTGCAGAACGCGCTGTACGCCGTGTTCCCGCGCCTCATCTTCATCCGGATCTTGACCGCGCTTTACATTTTACTGATCATCTTACCCAAGTGTCTGAGCGCCGTGATCTACGGCCTGAGAGACCCCGCCATCAGGACGCTGCTGCTGTACCACCTCTGCTGCAGGCTCACGGACAGGAAGACTCATGTACTCACATAAACATTTACTATATTACTACGAAACTACTATTACTGCTACTACAAAATTTGACACAAATTGCACTTTGTTTTTGTACAACACTTTCTATCAGATGCACTGTAAATGTATTTATTTTTCAATAAAGGATCTGTATTCTGCAAAAAGGATTTTTCTAAGCAGAGCCACCCTCCAGTCTCAGGGCCCTGAATGAACAGTGTAAGCTACATTTCTGCCATCAAACTCACTTGAGCTAATTACAATTACTGCTAAACCATGACAAAACAGACATTCCAGTGATTGGTCAGAAGGTGCTCAAGCAAAAATTTTATCTTTTACTGGAATTAGTGTTGTGTGCAGGTGATCATTAGCTGCTAGACCTTGTTGTAATTCACCTGCATCCTTTAGTCAAAAATGACTCAGTTGGTGTCTTTCAGAGCCGTCCTCTTTTTTATTTTAGTTTAACGGGATAAAAAATAATAATAATAGCAAATCCAAGCAGAATTACAGTTTTGTGAGTTGCGCCAGTCTCCAGTTGGGTCCAGAGAGAGCGGTCAGCCCCTGTAGTGCCTTATTGACAGAGCCACCTGGGGCAGTATTGTTAGAAATAAAAGTACAACAAAACCCTTTAAAATATTTGCTAGTACCCCCTTTTCAGCTAAGATCATGTCAGTGGCCAAACTATTCTGCCAAGCCATCAAACTAATAGCATCTATTTGTTCAGCTAAGCCTTTAATTGCATCTCTAGTCAAATTAACAAAGCGGTGTTGATTGTAGTACAGGTAATTAACCCATTCATTGATTTTATTTGGAGAGATCCAGATAAGGATAGCTTCAAAATGTGTGGCTATCGTGTTCCTAGCTTTAAATTCGTCAGGTGCTAGGTCTCCCTATCTGGTCTATCCATATGGTTTTGTTGAAAGAGCCTTGGGTGAGCTATCGTGCTTTTGCCGGTGAAACAATCAGCTGACTCAGCTAACCCCCTCCTTGCCGTTTGACTGTGTGCGTGTGTAGTAGCTGTAGTTAGCACTCACGCGGTGGAAAGCACCTTATCTGGAAAACAGAGGAAAACATTCATGCTTCGTGTTTACAGAAGTATTTTGGAACAACAGATAATCACATGTACTACGCACAGCCTGGCTCTCCTTCACGGTTTGCTGCAGCACAGATATAAACCTGATTCATAACATCAAGTTTGCAACTTAAAATTTTACACAAGTTAACCTCACGAGTAGCTGTTTTACCCTCTCAAACACAGCGCGGCCTCACTCCTGGCCAGTAAGGGCAAAACCACGCTGTAAAGAATTTCTTTTCTCTTATCCTCTTCTTCTCGGTGGGTTCGTGTATCAAGTCTTCCGGGCGACACTCGCCAGGTGCATGATGCAGCGCCCCTAAAACAGAACATGACAAGTCTTTGTTCTGGGTCTTCTTTTCTCTCTTGTTAGGTTTGTGTAGTGGTCCTTTTCCCCCCTTTTTGCCGCGCAGCGCTGCACACTGCGCTTCAAATACACTTCCTCTCAGGTGAATGAGAGCGTTTCCGCTGCCTGCGCCGCGGCTCTGGCTCGAGAGTGGAGATACGTAACAGTTCTATTTTCCTGCGACGGCGCTCCCAGTCCACGTCAATCTACACAGAGTGTAACTTCCAGATTTTCACAATAATCCGGAGGCATCATAAGCTTATGTGGTTGTAATGTACAATACATGTACATTTATTGTTATTAAAATCTGTTATATATACACATGCACATGTTCTTAAATCAAGTCACATCCTGTCGCACCAGAGGCCGACAGTTCGTGTCACAAGTGATTGAGTTTGTACAACAAAGAGCCATGGATGAGGAGAAATTCATCCTGGAGGTGGAAAACCACAGCATTCTCTATGACGCCTCACATCCTTTCTACAAAAATACAAACGGAAAAGAAAAAACGTGGGGTGAAATTGCTGAAGTTTTGGGAGTGGATGGTAAGTTCAATTTAAATCTCTATAACGTTTCAAATACCTTCTAACTGTGTGTAAATTACATGCTCAAGTACTTGAAAAGAGTCTGTTATTTAACACCTCTGGTAGCAGCCATTCATAATTTTTTTTATGCAAATAATTACAGAACTCCACGTTCAATTAACTATTCAATTAACTAAAAACAAGTAATGAAATAAACAATGACTTTTACTTGAATACATTATGCTAAGCAAAGTAGCCCTTTTCATTATATCACATGATGCCAAGAATGCCTAGCCTATGATGTTGTTTTATTACCCTGAAAATGTAGAAAACATTCTTTAATTACTATACAAAGGACATGATAAAGTCAGTGGAATGTGGGGGAAGTGTAAACTACGGCCTGCTGCTGTTGTAATGCAAATGTGATGCAGGCTGACAGTGAACGAGTGAAATGTCCTTTGTTCTGAACAGACAACCTTCAACTGTATTAAGTCAAACTTTAATGAACGAACGAAGAAAATGAGATAGAAAAACTTTATTTTATGAAGCAAAACAAGTACACACAGAATCATTTTACAAAATGTGCGATGCCCAGGATGAGTCAGCGCATGTACTGCACCGTCCTGTCCTGCCAAGCCACACTGCCCTCAGGAGCTAAAGAAGTTACACAAAGTCTCCCTCACACTAAATACCTCCCTAGATGCCCTGTTTCCTCCCATGTTTCTAACTGGTGCCATGTGTCAGCAGCAGGAAAGATATAGAATATGTAGAGAAAATAAATAAATCTCTCTTTGAGAGCTGTAACTGGTCTTCAAACTTTGACAAAGTTTGCCTAAATAAGGTACAACCAACAAATACATAAAACTTACCTAAAAAAGCATGTGTCATCTCTTTTAGAACTTTAACAAAAATAAGTTTAATTCTTCAATTAATAACAATTGTTGTGGTTCACAACAGTGTAAATATATGAACTGTGTTACTCCAGTGGTAACTGAACTCATCCTTGCATAGACTGCACATAACTTTAGTTTTGTGTATATAACTTTAGTTTTGTGTATATAACTTTAGTTTTGTGTATATAACTTTAGTTTTGTGTATATAACTTTAGTTTTGTGTATATAACTTTAGTTTTGTGTATATTGCTGTCTGGTGACGATTTGAAGCAGAATTGTCCATTTAGCAATGTTCCTTTTTGGTCTCATGTTGCTTTAGCTCGTTCACTGTTGCATTAAGGCTGATTTATACTTCTGCGTCAAATCGACGCCGTAGCCCCGCGGACCCCTTTGTGTCGCCGCGAGTCCTCTCAAAACCTACGCCGTAGCCCTGACGTGGACCTGGTCAAAAATGTAACTACACATCAAGGCGACGCAGACCGCAAGCGCTGTGATTGGTTGCTTGGTCTCGCGATGAACTGGCACTGCATGGAGCAATGCAGAGGAGCAACGCAGAGGAACAACGCAGAGGAGCAACACAGAGGAACAACGCAGAGGAGCAACGCAGAGGAACAATGCAGAGGAGCAACGCAGAGGAGCAACGCAGAGGAACAACGCAGAGGAGCAACGCAGAGGAACAACGCAGAGGAGCAACGCAGAGGAACAACGCAGAGGAGCAACGCAGAGGAACAACGCAGAGGAGCAACACAGAGGAACAACGCAGAGGAACAACGCAGAGGAGCAACGCAGAGGAGCAACGCAGAGGAGCAACGCAGAGGAACAACGCAGAGGAGCAACGCAGAGGAACAACGCAACGCAGAGGAGCAACGCAGAGGAACAACGCAACGCAGAGGAACAACGCAGAGGAGCAACGCAGAGGAACAACGCAGAGGAGCAACGCAGAGGAACAACGCAGAGGAACAACGCAGAGGAGCAACGCAGAGGAGCAACGCAGAGGAACAATGCAGAGGAGCAACGCAGAGGAACAATGCAGAGGAGCAACGCAGAGGAACAATGCAGAGGAGCAACGCAGAGGAGCAATGCAGAGGAGCAACGCAGAGGAACAATGCAGAGGAGCAACGCAGAGGAACAACGCAGAGGAGCAACACAGAGGAGCAACGCAACGCAGAGGAGCAACGCAGAGGAACAACGCAGAGGAACAACGCAGAGGAGCAACGCAGAGGAGCAACGCAGAGGAGCAACGCAGAGGAGCAACGCAGAGGAACAACGCAGAGGAGCAACGCAAAGCAGAGGAGCAACGCAGAGGAGCAACGCAGAGGAACAACGCAGAGGAGCAACGCAGAGGAGCAACGCAGAGGAGCAACGCAGAGGAGCAACGCAACGCAGAGGAGCAACGCAGAGGAACAACGCAACGCAGAGGAGCAACGCAGAGGAGCAACGCAGAGGAGCAACGCAGAGGAACAACGCAGAGGAGCAACGCAGAGGAACAACGCAGAAGAGCAATGCAGAGGAACAACGCAGAGGAACAACGCAGAGGAGCAACGCAGAGGAGCAACGCAACGCAGAGGAACAACGCAACGCAGAGGAGCAACGCAGAGGAACAACGCAGAAGAGCAACGCAGAGGAGCAACGCAGAGGAGCAACGCAGAGGAACAACGCAGAGGAGCAATGCAGAGGAACAACGCAGAGGAGCAACGCAGAGGAACAACGCAGAGGAGCAACGCAGAGGAACAACGCAGAGGAGCAACACAGAGGAACAACGCAGAGGAGCAACGCAGAGGAACAACGCAACGCAGAGGAGCAACGCAGAGGAGCAACGCAGAGGAGCAACGCAGAGGAGCAACGCAGAGGAGCAACGCAACGCAGAGGAGCAACGCAGAGGAGCAACGCAGAGGAACAACGCAGAGGAGCAACGCAGAGGAACAACGCAGAGGAGCAACGCAGAGGAACAACGCAGAGGAGCAACGCAGAGGAACAACGCAGAGGAGCAACGCAGAGGAACAACGCAGAGGAGCAACACAGAGGAGCAACGCAACGCAGAGGAGCAACGCAGAGGAACAACGCAGAGGAGCAACGCAGAGGAGCAACGCAGAGGAGCAACGCAGAGGAGCAACGCAGAGGAGCAACGCAACGCAGAGGAGCAACGCAGAGGAGCAACGCAGAGGAGCAACGCAACGCAGAGGAGCAACGCAGAGGAGCAACGCAGAGGAGCAACGCAGAGGAGCAACGCAGAGGAGCAACGCAACGCAGAGGAGCAACGCAACGCAGAGGAGCAACGCAGAGGAACAACGCAACGCAGAGGAACAATGCAGAGGAGCAACGCAGAGGAACAACGCAACGCAGAGGAACAATGCAGAGGAGCAACGCAGAGGAACAACGCAACGCAGAGGAACAACGCAGAAGAGCAATGCAGAGGAGCAACGCAGAGGAACAACGCAGAGGAACAACGCAGAGGAGCAACGCAGAGGAGCAACGCAGAGGAGCAATGCAGAGGAGCAATGCAGAGGAGCAACGCAGAGGAGCAACGCAGAGGAGCAAAGCAACGCAGAGGAACAACGCAACGCAGAGGAGCAACGCAGAGGAACAACGCAACGCAGAGGAGCAACGCAGAGGAGCAACGCAACGCAGAGGAACAACGCAGAGGAGCAACGCAGAGGAGCAACGCAGAGGAGCAACGCAGAGGAGCAACGCAGAGGAGCAACGCAGAGGAGCAACGCAACGCAGAGGAACAATGCAACGCAGAGGAGCAACGCAGAGGAACAACGCAGAGGAGCAATGCAGAGGAGCAACGCAGAGGAGCAACGCAACGCAGAGGAACAACGCAGCGCAGAGGAGCAACGCAGAGGAACAACGCAGAGGAGCAACGCAGAGGAACAACGCAGAGGAGCAACGCAGAGGAACAACGCAGAGGAACAACGCAGAGGAACAACGCAGAGGAACAACGCAGAGGAGCAACGCAGAGGAGCAACGCAGAGGAACAACGCAACGCAGAGGAACAACGCAGAGGAGCAACGCAACGCAGAGGAGCAACGCAGAGGAGCAACGCAGAGGAGCAACGCAGAGGAACAACGCAGAGGAACAACGCAGAGGAGCAACGCAGAGGAACAACGCAACGCAGAGGAACAACGCAACGCAGAGGAGCAACGCAGAGGAACAACGCAACGCAGAGGAGCAATGAGGAGGAGGAGGGGAAATACACCTGGAGTGAAGTCTGACAGTTTGTGGCTCAGATCACGCCCGAAATCCACTTCTCGCGTGTGTTGGATATGATTTTGAAAATAAATGCATTAAAGTGATTTGTAAGAACTTTTCTGTCCCGTGCTTGACCACAGTCTGTGTTAATGAGGCTCACAACATGAACAAGTCAGACACAAATCTAACCTGAGCACTGCCACAGAGCGACACTGATCCAAACTGCGCAGGTCTAGCTCAGCTCCAACGCAGCTGATGGATGGAAACAGAAATGTGACGTCTTCTATGCTCGCAAAGACCCGCGGCGCGTTGCTGCCTCTGTCACTGTCGTAATATTATTTTTGTTGTGATCAAATTAATCGATGCGCCAATTGAAATTAACGCGATTAAATCAATAAATTAATGCACTGCGTTAACGCAATAACTTTCCCAGCCCTAGAAATAATACAACTATAAATTAATTATACAATAAAATGTTATTATAGCCTACAATTACATGGCGTGGGTGATTTTCATTGGTCTTTTAAAGAAAGCCTGTACCAATAATCTTTTCCCTATAGTTGCAGGAGGAGGAACTAGAACTCCTCAGTCGGCCTCGGGATCAGAGGAGCGTCCTGTCCCTGCAGCAGGAACAACTGCCTCATCACTGCACCCTCCCTGTCACTTCCCTCAGCTAGGACTCAGAGTGAGGGGCCCTCCAGATCACGGAGTCCTGGGGAGCAGACCACTGCCACAAGATCACAACAGCCATCAAGGGACACAAGAAGGGCCTCCAGACAAGTGGACCTAGGGGACAGGCCACTGTCGCTGCTGCAAGAGCTGTACCAACCCCTACAGGCCTGATGGTGAACTGCATGAGTCCTATCATTTTGCCGTCAGCATTGTCCCTAAGCTTCACAGGCTTGAAAAAACTAAAAGGCAACAGGCCAAACTGGACGTTCTGAACACTCTACAGCTCTTGAAAGCAGCCAGGCTCAAAGAGTTGCCCCCACCCCCCCTTCCTCATCCTCCCCCTCTACCTCCCCCGCCAGGCAAATGTCTGCCCCATCAGCAACAGCTCCCAGGCCAATGGGGCCGTTTCTGCAGACGCTGACTGGACTCCAACAATGGGAAGGTCAGGGGTTTTACACAAACGTGTAGACAGTAACAAACTGGCTAGTGTTTCTATTTTATAAGTATTTCTACTTCGATTTTTAAAAAAATATCTATTTTATTTTGTATTGTTTGACAACAGTTCATCCATTTGCTCTGCTGTCAGGCAGAAATACTGCTGATGCCGTTGGCGGTCCGGCCTCAGTTCAGCTACTGGATGATGAAAATCACCTTCTCCTCCGCTGGTTGAGTGGATGCACCCAAAAGCAGCTCCTTCTTCTTTCTCTCCTTTGAGGAGGACTAATCGCACTGCTTTTAATGCACAAATCTGCAAAAACATTACTTTTTCAAACTTAAAGAACTCACCCATTGTAGAGGGAAAATATGTGACAGCATGTAACAGCAAAGCGATCTCAAGTTAAACTTCTGTCCTGGTGAATGAAGATTGTTTTGGTCACGTTTCCATCTTTATTGGAGGCCTTTATCGTGTGATCTCTCAGTTCCATCCATGCTCCCCCAGCTGCTCAGAGCTCCGCGGCGCTGCCGTTACCAAACGCTTCCAGTGGGCGCGGGGCAGCGGCGTCGGCCGCTAGCGCTTCACAGCGCGGCGTTTACGCTTGCAGTGGAATTTGGGGGTTAGCCTTAGCACAGCGTGCTATGTGGAACCATTGGATTATGCTGCCCTTCCTGATCCTTACTGCATGGGGGAGTCCTGACAAAAACCTTGTAAGGAGCGCTTGGCTTTGGTCCATTTGACTTTGTGCATTTTTACCGTGACCCAGGACCCTGGTTTTAAACCTGGATCCAGCATCGGCCAGTGTTGTGCAAGTTCACACTTTTCATGAACTAGTTCCAAGTTCAGTTCACACATGTTCAAAGTGAACTGTTCACGTTCATAGTTCACAATTTTAATTTTGAACTAGTTCAAAGTTCAGTTCATTTTATTTTTAGGTGAGATATGTAAATGAAAGGCTGAACTTGCTTTTCAAACTATGACTTCTATCACGATACATGTACCTACCTTCTAGCCTAAAACTGTTCACTGTAGATCTTAAATTCTATCACACAAAATGGAGGTTTTTGCAGATATAAGCTTGCACAGAAAGGTAAGGTTTTTTTCTGTCTGTAAAATGTCTGTAAATGATCACAGTTAGAGGCAGCATCGTCTGTGTTCTCTGTGCCTTCACTCTGCCATTGTCAGACTGACTGCTGCTGCCCGCTCCTGTGTTGCTATGAAGGCTGCGCTTGTTGTTATGCTTGCTTGCTTGTGCATCATGGGTAACGTAGTGTGAAGCCAAAGATATTAGATTCGACTATAATTGGCTTCACACTACGTTACCCAAGATGCATTGCGCACACAAGCGCTCTCTGGTGAAGCGGTGCAGTTTTGGAGTGGAGCCCGTGGGCAGTGAGGGACAGCGCTGTTTAAAAAGTGATCAGACCTCGTCACTCGACTCAGGTGAAAACAACTTCCGACACTTAATTGACGTGACGTACGTCGTTCATCTCACATAATCTGAACAAATTCACGTTCAAGTTCTTGATTTACAAATGTGTTGCGTTCAGTTCAAAGTTCACATAAAAATGAACGCGTTCATTCACAGTTCTGGCATCGGCTCCCATGAAACCTTTCCTTTGAGCTGTCGTACCTGCAGACAGACTTAGCAGCGTGAGATAACCCGAACATATTCAGACGTTTGTGGCAGTGCTGAGCGGACCACAGGCCACATCGTTGGTCTGCCTGTGCACATTTCCTGTGGGCTGAGGAACAAGCCCCGCCTCTCTTGGTTTCTCTTTTTTAACAGCAATCAGTAATGAATCTGCACATTTGTTTTTTCCTCCGGATATGACTTTGGCCATAGTGTTTTTTAATGATCTGTTTTCTTTTTTCTCATTCGGGAATTTCTTAAAGCATATGAGGCAGATTTGTGGCCATGTTAACTCCTTCACTAGAGAATGTCGCTACCATTTGGTCATATTCTTTTTTGTTTGTGAGAGCAAAGTTCGTGCTGTCCATGATATTTCCCTCTTCTGATTATTTATTAATCATTTAGTATGGAAATGCATATTGAAAATTAATAAAACATCACTTGGACACAAAAATCAAATACACAGTAATCTCTTTAAACATTAGTATCACATCTAAAAGAGCAAGCTAAACCTATTCAGTCTTACGTGTTGTTACTTCCAGTGTACAGGTCGTCTGTTGTGACCCAGAGCTTTAAACCCTCTTCACACGTATGACTGCATGACTGAAAATGGCAACATACGTTTTATTAAAAAAACAAACAAACAAACATGTAAAATTCTTCCTAAAGGTCTAGAGCAGGAGTAGGCAAGTTTGATTGCAGTTGGGCCAAATCATTTTGAACCACCAGGTGGCGAGCCACAAGAAAGGACACACAGTTCTCTGTCATGGTTCCTTGGCAGCTTTACATGAACATACATTAGTCTGTTTAATTACGTGTACAGAAGTATAGATCAATAAATAAATATTTTAAAGATAAGTAAATAAAAAATCCTCACCTCAACCGCACCGCCTCCTATTTTGCTACATTTTTACGCAGCAAATTAGATAAACATTGGATTGTTATTGGATAGAGGCAAAGGTAACCATGACAGCAAGAGGTCACATGACAGAATGCTTGCTATTTATTGGTTGGAGGGCACTAAACCATGAAACCATGACAGAGAGCTGTGTGCTGGCAAACAGAGTCTTACAGCGCCTCAGTCACTGGCAGCACCATCGGTTTTAATGCTATCAACTAACAACAATTAATAAAAATGAATATCAGCTAAAAAGTTGCCGAGGGCCCAGTTTGGCCCGCGGGCCAGGGTTTGCCTGCCCCTGACCTAACGCAGTGTAATAATAAACCTGTTCTCCCTGAACCTGGCTCGCTCTGAGGCTGCTCACCTTAGATTTATATTTAATATCTTTACACCTGTCACAGTCCTGCACCTGCCACAGACCTGCACCTGTCAGACCTACACCTGTCACAGACCTGCACCTGTCAGACCTGCACCTGTCAGACCTGCACCTGTCACAGACCTGCACCTGTCAGAACTACACCTGTCACAGACCTGCACCTGTCAGAACTACACCTGTCAGACCTGCACCTGTCAGACCTGCACCTGTCAGACCTGCACCTGTCAGACCTGCACCTGTCACAGACCTGCACCTGTCACAGACCTGCACCTGCCACAGACCTGCACCTGTCAGAACTACACCTGTCAGACCTGCACCTGTCACAGACCTGCACCTGTCAGAACTACACCTGTCAGACCTGCACCTGTCACTGACCTACACCTGTCAGACCTGCACCTGTCACAGACCTACACCTGTCAGACCTGCACCTGTCAGACCTGCACCTGTCACAGACCTGCACCTGCCACAGACCTGCACCTGTCAGAACTACACCTGTCAGACCTGCACCTGTCAGACCTGCACCTGTCACAGACCTGCACCTGTCAGACCTGCACCTGTCACAGACCTGCACCTGTCAGAACTACACCTGTCACAGACCTACACCTGTCACAGACCTGCACCTGTCAGAACTACACCTGTCACAGACCTACACCTGTCAAACCTGCACCTGTCAGACCTGCACCTGTCACAGACCTGCACCTGCCACAGACCTGCACCTGTCAGAACTACACCTGTCAGACCTGCACCTGTCACAGACCTGCACCTGTCAGAACTACACCTGTCACAGACCTACACCTGTCAGACCTGCACCTGCCACAGACCTGCACCTGTCAGAACTACACCTGTCAGACATGCACCTGTCAGACCTGCACCTGTCACAGACCTGCACCTGTCAGACCTGCACCTGTCAGACCTGCACCTGTCACAGACCTGCACCTGCCACAGACCTGCACCTGTCAGAACTACACCTGTCAGACCTGCACCTGTCACAGACCTGCACCTGTCAGAACTACACCTGTCACAGACCTGCACCTGTCACAGACCTGCACCTGTCAGAACTACACCTGTCAGACCTGCACCTGTCACAGACCTGCACCTGTCACAGACCTGCACCTGCCACAGACCTGCACCTGTCAGAACTACACCTGTCAGACCTGCACCTGTCACAGACCTGCACCTGTCAGAACTACACCTGTCAGACCTGCACCTGTCAGACCTGCACCTGTCAGACCTGCACCTGTCACAGACCTGCACCTGTCAGACCTGCACCTGTCACAGACCTGCACCTGTCAGAACTACACCTGTCACAGACCTACACCTGTCACAGACCTGCACCTGCCACAGACCTGCACCTGTCAGAACTACACCTGCCACAGACCTGCACCTGTCACAGACCTGCACCTGCCACAGACCTGCACCTGTCAGAACTACACCTGTCAGACCTGCACCTGTCACAGACCTGCACCTGTCAGAACTACACCTGTCACAGACCTACACCTGTCAGACCTGCACCTGCCACAGACCTGCACCTGTCAGAACTACACCTGTCAGAACTACACCTGTCTCAGAACTACACCTGTCAGACCTGCACCTGTCAGAACTACACCTGTCACAGACCTACACCTGTCAGACCTGCACCTGTCAGACCTGCACCTGTCACAGACCAGCACCTGTCAGACCTGCACCTGTCACAAACCTGCACCTGTCACAGACCTGCACCTGCCAGAGACCTACACTGTCAGACCTGCACCTGTCACAGACCTGCACCTGTCAGACCTACACCTGTCACAGACCTGCACCTGTCACAGACCTGCACCTGCCACAAAACTGCACCTGTCAGACCTACACCTGCCAGACCTGCACCTGTCAAAGACTTACACCTGTCACAGACCTACACCTGTCACAGACCTGCACCTGTCACAGACCTACACCTGTCAGACCCGCACCTGTCACAGACCCGCACCTGTCACAGACCCGCACCTGTCAAAGACTTGCACCTGTCACAGACCCGCACCTGTCACAGACCCGCACCTGTCACAGACTTACACCTGTCACAGACCCGCACCTGTCACAGACCCGCACCTGTCACAGACCCGCACCTGTCACAGACCTGCACCTGTCACAGACCTACACCGTTCACAGACCTGCACCTGTCAGAACTACACCTGTCACAGACCTGCACCTGTCACAGACCTGCACCTGTCACAGACCTGCACCTGCCACAGACCTGCACCTGTCACAGACCTGCACCTGCCACAGACCTGCACCTGTCAGAACTACACCTGTCAGACCTGCACCTGTCACAGACCTGCACCTGCCACAGACCTGCACCTGTCAGAACTACACCTGTCAGACCTGCACCTGTCACAGACCTGCACCTGTCAGAACTACACCTGTCACAGACCTACACCTGTCAGACCTGCACCTGTCACAGACCTACACCTGTCAGACCTGCACCTGTCACAGACCTACACCTGTCAGACCTGCACCTGTCAGACCTGCACCTGTCACAGACCTGCACCTGTCAAACCTGCACCTGTCACAGACCTGCACCTGCCAGAGACCTACACTGTCAGACCTACACCTGTCACAGACCTACACCTGTCACAGACCTGCACCTGTCAGACCTGCACCTGTCACAGACCTGCACCTGTCAGACCTACACCTGTCACAGACCTGCACCTGTCACAGACCTGCACCTGCCACAAAACTGCACCTGTCAGACCTACACCTGCCAGACCTGCACCTGTCACAGACCTGCACCTGTCAAAGACTTACACCTGTCACAGACCCGCACCTGTCACAGACCTACACCTGTCAGACCCGCACCTGTCACAGACCCGCACCTGTCAGACTTACACCTGTCACAGACCCGCACCTGTCACAGACCCGCACCTGTCACAGACCCGCACCTGTCACAGACCTGCACCTGTCACAGACCTGCACCGTTCACAGACCTGCACCTGTCACAGACCTGCACCTGTCACAGACCTGCACCTCTCAGAGACCTGCACCTGTCAGACCTGCACCTGTCACAGACCCGCACCTGTCACAGACCTGCACCTCTCAGAGACCTGCACCTGTCAGACCTGCACCTGTCACAGACCCGCACCTGTCAGACTTACACCTGTCACAGACCCGCACCTGTCAGACCCACACCTGTCACAGACCTGCACCTGTCACAGACCTACACCGTTCACAGACCCGCACCTGTCAGACTTACACCTGTCACAGACCCGCACCTGTCAGACCCACACCTGTCACAGACCTGCACCTGTCACAGACCTGCACCTGTCACAGACTTGCACCTGTCACAGACCTGCACCTGTCACAGACCTGCACCTGTCACAGACCTGCACCTGTCTCAGACCTGCACTTGTCACAGACCTGCACCTGCCACAGACCTGCACCTGCCACAGACCTGCACCTGTCAGACCTACACCTGTCACAGACCTGCACCTGTCACAGACCTGCACCTGCCAGACCTGCACTTGTCAGAGACCTGCACCTGTCACAGACCTACACCTCATAGACCTGCACCTGTCAGACCTGCACCTGTCACAGACCTACACCTGCCAAACCTGCACCTTTCAGATACCTGCACCTGTCAGACCTACACCTGTCACAGACCTGCACCTGTCACAGACCCGCACCTGTCACAGAGCCGCACCTGTCAGACCTGCACCTGCCACAGACCTGCACCTGTCAGAGACCTGCACCTGTCACAGACCTGCACCTGTCACAGACCCGCACCTGTCAGACCTGCACCTGCCACAGACCTGCACCTGTCAGAGACCTGCACCTGTCACAGACCTGCACCTGTCACAGACCCGCACCTGTCAGACCTGCACCTGCCACAGACCTGCACCTGTCAGAGACCTGCACCTGTCACAGACCTGCACCTCTCATAGACCTGTGTGGAGCGCTGCTGTGTGGGACGGGAGCTGAGCGCAGACAGCGGAGCTAAACTCTGTCTCTGACCTCGCTCTGAGGAAAACCCTCAGCCACAGCTCAGGCGCGAGAACGAGCAGCAGAAAGAAAGGTTTCGTCAGCAGCAGCTGAGAGGAACACAGCTGCAGGAGGTTTCCTCTCATCGTCTTCTTAATGGTAGGTCACAGCCAACGTTTAAGGCGCATACTGCCACCTACTGTTCCGGAGAGAGTGTATTCTCAGTTATAGTTATTCAGTGTTACTGTACATTATATACAAACTAAAAAACACACCTTATGTATTAACCCTGTGTTCTTAAGAAAAAAACTCCTCCAAAAAGTTTGGAGGAGCTTTTGAAATAAATGAAAACTTTCAAACCTTTTCAAAACAGAAAATAGTCTTTATTTACAAAACGGAAACTTCTCTGATTCTCGTCCCAAAAGTTCATCTGGACGTAAACTAAACCAGGACCGGTCCAGAGTTTTACAGTTTCAGTCCCAACGAAGAGAGAGGGCCACTCACAAACTGAACACATCTCCACCAATCAGGAGTCAGGACGCTGCTTCTGACAGATGCCATGTTGTCCATGCTTCATTATAAATTACATTGTTTTCAATCACTTTGCAAAATAAAAAGAACAGAAAAATGTAATAAGTCCCCAAGAAAATAAAATAATGGCATGGTTTATTTGGCAGGGCAGTGGTTCTCAGGAGCTTAGACCTGGTTTAGCCAAATTTGAGTGGAGAGGTAAGTCCTGTTTCAGTCCTCATTTAGTAATGTATTTTTCTGTTAAACACTATTTGACCCCTTAGACCTGGGTTAGTCCTGGTTTAGGTCCATTTGAGTCCGTTACAGCTGGAACTTGGAAAGCCGTAGTCTGTCTGTGGCGGTACTCCGACTAAAGAGAACCACTGTGGTAGGGAGTTCTGTTCATGTTTGTTGCTTTAATCCAACTTAAAGTTGTGTTTCAGATGCTTTCGCCACAGTCATTGGCCCTGTTCTTACAAAGCTTTTGACCCTCTCCCTGTCCAACATGGCGTCTGCAGAACCCCTAAAGTCAGGCTTTAATGAGTTTTACATTGGCATTTTAAACGTCAGAATAGTCACTGGCCCCATGTTCAGCTGGAAGTGACCCACTCCTAACTGGTTCCTGCCCTGTCCAACATGGCGTCCTCTCTGGAATGTCTCTGCTGCGTCCCTCGCGCAGTTCCTCGGCCGCGCCTCAGTTGTCGGACTCGTCAGTGGAGTCGCGGCTGATCTCGATCTGCAGCGACGGCAGGTTGTCCAGGCGGCTCTTCTTCATCTTGTGGCTGGTCTGTTTCTGTTTGATGATGGCGCCCCAGACCTGCTGCAGTCGCGAGTCCTCTTCCTGGTCCTGGTCCTGGTCCTGGTCCTGGTCTGCGGCGGCGGAGGAGGAGGAGGTGTCCTTCCTGTGTCTGCGAGGCTTGTCTCTCTCTGTGGACGAGGACGACGTCGAGGTGAAGGCGGTGCGTCGGATCGGGACGGAGTCGTCCTCAGCGGCGGCGCCCAGTCGGCTCCACAGACCTCCTGCAAACGAGAAGGCAGACAGTAAAAGGAAGGCCCTATCTCGCAACAAAATCCTTAAAAACACGCCTGTGTAACAGGGTTATTTTGTATTGAATTTTGTCAAAGCATTGTCTGTTTTCCTGTCATTTTATTTTATTTAAACGCCTTATTAACTGGTGGTGGTGGTTACCATGGCAACGCCCCTCAGCTCCTCCCCTTCTGCTGCTGAGAGACTTGAGAACGGTTTGGAAATAGTTGGGCTCTCTGATTTAATGTCTTTTTATAAAACTGTACACTTGACTAAATTTGTTTTGTTTGTTTTTCATGTAATGTAAGAGGGTTAGATTTATTTTCCAAGTGTTTGTTTTGAATCACTGTAATAATTGTGTTTGATCATGTTATAATTTCTCTGTAACAGCGGAGTGTTCCTGCTGTGGCTGGATAAGGACACGCTGGAAAGTGAACGTCCTGAAACACTTACAATGTTCATTTGTGTTTAATGTCATTGTTTAGGGCCAGCAGCTGAGGCCATTCACCGCCAGAACAATCTCTGTGAATATTCTGTGATTTCAGATGATTTATTAAATCCTGTCAAACCTGGAGAGTGGTCTCCTTCCTGCAGCCTGGGCAGAAGCAGAGGGGTTACACCTGGATACGGTGTTCCAGATTAAACCAGGTCTAAACCAGGTCTAAACCAGGTCTAAACCAGGTCTAAACCAGGACTAAACCAGGTCTAAACCAGGACTAAACCAGGTCTAAACCAGGTCTAAACCAGGACTAAACCAGGTCTAAACCAGGTCTAAACCAGGACTAAACCAGGTCTAAACCAGGTCTAAACCAGGTCTAAACCAGGACTAAACCAGGTCTAAACCAGGTCTAAACCAGGTCTAAACCAGGACTAAACCAGGTCTAAACCAGGACTAAACCAGGTCTAAACCAGGTCTAAACCAGGACTAAACCAGGTCTAAACCAGGTCTAAACCAGGACTAAACCAGGTCTAAACCAGGTCTAAACCAGGTCTAAACCAGGACTAAACCAGGTCTAAACCAGGACTAAACCAGGTCTAAACCAGGTCTAAACCAGGACTAAACCAGGACTAAACCAGGTCTAAACCAGGTCTAAACCAGGACTAAACCAGGTCTAAACCAGGTCTAAACCAGGTCTAAACCAGGTCTAAACCAGGACTAAACCAGGACTAAACCAGGTCTAAACCAGGTCTAAACCAGGTCTAAACCAGGTCTAAACCAGGTCTAAACCAGGTCTAAACCAGGACTAAACCAGGTCTAAACCAGGACTAAACCAGGTCTAAACCAGGTCTAAACCAGGACTAAACCAGGTCTAAACCAGGTCTAAACCAGGACTAAACCAGGTCTAAACCAGGTCTAAACCAGGTCTAAACCAGGTCTAAACCAGGACTAAACCAGGTCTAAACCAGGACTAAACCAGGACTAAACCAGGTCTAAACCAGGTCTAAACCAGGACTAAACCAGGTCTAAACCAGGTCTAAACCAGGACTAAACCAGGTCTAAACCAGGTCTAAACCAGGTCTAAACCAGGTCTAAACCAGGACTAAACCAGGTCTAAACCAGGACTAAACCAGGTCTAAACCAGGTCTAAACCAGGACTAAACCAGGTCTAAACCAGGACTAAACCAGGACTAAACCAGGACTAAACCAGGTCTAAACCAGGTCTAAACCAGGTCTAAACCAGGACTAAACCAGGACTAAACCAGGACTAAACCAGGTCTAAACCAGGACTAAACCAGGACTAAACCAGGTCTAAACCAGGTCTAAACCAGGTCTAAACCAGGACTAAACCAGGACTAAACCAGGTCTAAACCAGGTCTAAACCAGGTCTAAACCAGGACTAAACCAGGTCTAAACCAGGACTAAACCAGGACTAAACCAGGACTAAACCAGGTCTAAACCAGGACTAAACCAGGTCTAAACCAGGTCTAAACCAGGACTAAACCAGGACTAAACCAGGTCTAAACCAGGTCTAAACCAGGACTAAACCAGGACTAAACCAGGTCTAAACCAGGACTTAAACCAGAGCTAAACCAGGACTACACCAGGACTAAACCAGGTCTAAACCAGGACTAAACCAGGTCTAAACCAGGTCTAAACCAGGACTAAACCAGGACTTGAACCAGAGCTAAACCAGGACTAAACCAGGACTTAAACCAGAGCTAAACCAGGACTACACCAGGACTAAACCAGGACTAAACCAGGTCTGAACCAGGACTAAACCAGGACTAAACCAGGACTAAACCAGGTCTAAACCAGGTCTAAACCAGGTCTAAACCAGGACTAAACCAGGACTAAACTAGGACTTAAACCAGAGCTAAACCAGGACTACACCAGGACTAAACCAGGACTAAACCAGGTCTAAACCAGGACTAAACCAGGACTAAACCAGGTCTAAACCAGGACTAAACCAGGACTAAACCAGGACTAAACCAGGTCTAAACCAGGTCTAAACCAGGACTAAACCAGGACTAAATTAGGACTTGAACCAGATCTAAACCAGGTCTAAACCAGGACTAAACCAGGACTAAACTAGGACTTGAACCAGATCTAAACCAGGTCTAAACCAGGTCTAAACCAGGACTAAACCAGGACTAAACCAGAACTAAACCAGAACTAAACCAGGACTAAACTAGGACTTGAAACAGAGCTAAACCAGGACTAAACATGGACTTAAACCAGAGCTAAACCAGGTCTAAACCAGGACTTAAACCAGAGCTAAACCAGGACTACACCAGGACTAAAGCAGGCTAAAACTAGGACTTAAACCAGATCTAAACCAGGTCTAAACCAGGACTAAACCAGGACTAAACCAGAACTAAACCAGGACTAAACTAGGACTTGAACCAGAGCTAAACCAGGACTAAACATGGACTTAAACCAGAGCTAAACCAGGTCTAAACCAGGACTTAAACCAGAGCTAAACCAGGACTACACCAGGACTAAAGCAGGCTAAAACTAGGACTTAAACCAGATCTAAACCAGGACTACACCAGGTCTAAACCAGGACTACACCAGGTCTAAACCAGGTCTAAACCAGGATAAACTCAGGACCTAAATGTCTGACTGAACAGAGATGACACCTGGAGGTGTGTCCTCTGGTCCCCACGCACCTGAGCATGCCGTGGTCTTCGTACCTGTCTTCCGGTCCTTGGCCACGCCCAGTCGGCTGTGCACGTCTCTGATTGGCTCTCGCTCTGGGGGCGTGTCTCTGTGGGGGGAGGGGGAGCGTCTGTCGGGGGAGTAGCGTCTCTTCCCCAGACGCTGGCGCACGTCTGACGCAGAGAAATAACAGAGAACAGGTAAAAAAACAGAGTCTGAGGACAGACAGCGTTACAGAGATAGTAGTCGCTGTTGTACCCGTCTTCCCCGAGGAGGCCTGTGGGGGGCGCTCTCTCCGGCTCAGCCCCTGTCTCTTCTCCTCTAACAGCTGTCGAACATCTGTGACTTTAGGAGGAGAGGAGGCCTTCCTCTGAGGAGCTGCTCCTCCACCGCCGAGACGGTTCCTGAGCAGAGAAGTCAGACGTTGGTAAATATGAGCAACAACGCTGTAAAAAATGTTCCTTAAAGTTTTAAAATGTTGATCTTTTGCTCAAAATATTAACAAAAACTCTGCTGTCACTGACAAAAAAAAACAACTGTAAACACATCATAGATTTATTTAAAAAAAAAGAGCCACAATTACTGTCTCCTATGACTTGAACTAAATCTTTCTGAAGTCTATTTCCAGTGATTTCTTCAGCTTTTCATTAAACCTGGGTGACCGGGAACAGAAGAAGTTCCAACCATGAGCTTCTGTTTCAGAAGAGAATATAATTAAATATGAGGCTAAGCTCCTTTATGCTGCGTTCACACCCAACACAAATCGAGCATTAAATTTGGTTTCTTTGCGTCTCGTTGGACGCGTGGACGTTCTGAAGTCAGATGTTTCAGTGGCGTCTGAACAGCGTGAGTCTCTGTCAGGATCATGGCTCTGTTCCAGGACCAACTCTGTCCCGGTTTGCTCTCCAGTGTCCCGCGTCCCTGCGAGGACATGTCCCCAGGACACTGCTGCTGTATTTAAGCTCTCAGCCCCAGCAGCAGAGACAGGAGGAGTTATTTGTGTACAATAGCGCTCTCTGGTGGTGTCAGTAAGGTACAGTCCTCTGTTGTTCAGCAGAGAGCAGTTCAGCTCAGCTCAGGTAAAGTTAAGCTCCTCGTTATATCTGGTTATGTTTGAGTTATATCTGGTTATGTTTGAGTTATATCTGGTTATGTTTGTGTTATGTTTGAGTTATGTTTGTGTTATATCTGGTTATGTTTGAGTTATATCTGGTTATGTTTGAGTTATATCTGGTTATGTTTGAGTTATGTTTGAGTTATATCTGGTTATGTTTGAGTTATATCTGGTTATGTTTGAGTTATATCTGGTTATGTTTGAGTTATATCTGGTTATGTTTGAGTTATATCTGGTTATGTTTGAGTTATGTTTGAGTTATATCTGGTTATGTTTGAGTTATATCTGGTTATGTTTGTGTTATATCTGGTTATGTTTGAGTTATATCTGGTTATGTTTGTGTTATATCTGGTTATGTTTGAGTTATATCTGGTTATGTTTGAGTTATATCTGGTTATGTTTGAGTTATATCTGGTTATGTTTGAGTTATATCTGGTTATGTTTGAGTTATATCTGGTTATGTTTGAGTTATGTTTGAGTTATATCTGGTTATGTTTGAGTTATATCTGGTTATGTTTGTGTTATATCTGGTTATGTTTGAGTTATATCTGGTTATGTTTGAGTTATATCTGGTTATGTTTGAGTTATATCTGGTTATGTTTGAGTTATGTTTGAGTTATATCTGGTTATGTTTGAGTTATATCTGGTTATGTTTGAGTTATATCTGGTTATGTTTGTGTTATATCTGGTTATGTTTGAGTTATATCTGGTTATGTTTGAGTTATATCTGGTTATGTTTGTGTTATGTTTGAGTTATGTTTGTGTTATATCTGGTTATGTTTGTGTTATATCTGGTTATGTTTGTGTTATATCTGGTTATGTTTGAGTTATATCTGGTTATGTTTGAGTTATATCTGGTTATGTTTGAGTTATATCTGGTTATGTTTGTGTTATGTTTGAGTTATGTTTGTGTTATATCTGGTTATGTTTGTGTTGTATCTGGTTATGTTTGAGTTATATCTGTTTATGTTTGTGTTATGTTTGAGTTATGTTTGTGTTATGTTTGAGTTATATCTGGTTATGTTTGTGTTATGTTTGAGTTATGTTTGTGTTATGTTTGTGTTATATCTGGTTATGTTTGTGTTATATCTGGTTATGTTTGAGTTATATCTGGTTATGTTTGAGTTATATCTGGTTATGTTTGAGTTATATCTGGTTATGTTTGAGTTATATCTGGTTATGTTTGTGTTATGTTTGAGTTATGTTTGTGTTATATCTGGTTATGTTTGTGTTATATCTGGTTATGTTTGAGTTATATCTGGTTATGTTTGAGTTATATCTGGTTATGTTTGAGTTATATCTGGTTATGTTTGTGTTATGTTTGAGTTATGTTTGTGTTATATCTGGTTATGTTTGTGTTGTATCTGGTTATGTTTGAGTTATATCTGTTTATGTTTGTGTTATGTTTGAGTTATGTTTGTGTTATGTTTGAGTTATATCTGGTTATGTTTGATTTATATCTGGTTATGTTTGATTTATATCTGGTTATGTTTGAGTTATATCTGGTTATGTTTGAGTTATATCTGGTTATGTTTGTGTTATGTTTGAGTTATATCTGGTTATGTTTGAGTTATATCTGGTTATGTTGGGAAGTGCTAAAAGAAAAACCGTGAACTGCCGGGGAACCTGGGCATCAGGAACGCTGTGAATTATCAACAGATATTAAACGTTTGAGTGCTGAGCTGTGGTGGGATTTTCCAGCAGGAGAATGATCAAAAACAGGCATCAAAATCCACATAAAATGGTTTACTGAGCAAAAAATCACAGTTTAGCTCTGACCGTCCTGAGACAAAGTGAAGAGGAGCATTCACAAGAACAGGCCGTAAACTCTGAAGGACCTGGACAGATCCTGGAGGGATGGGTTCAGATCCTTCCCAGGTATTTTCCTCCCCCTCAGCAGCAGTTACAGGAGAGAGCAGTTCTCTGGGCAAATGGAGGCCGCACAAAGAACTGACTGAAGTATAAAACGGCCTATAACAGTGACACGTCACATACGTATTTACTTTTTGAACAATGTTTTGTGTTTTTAATTGTGCTGAATAACATATGAACATATTCATGAAGGGCCAGTGTTAGTGGAGGAGGTTTCCTAATGCTCTGCACTAAATGTAAATGATATGTGACCATGGTATAAAGTGTTGTCAAAGCTCAAGGAAGCTGCATTTTTCTGACGTCTGAACATCTGTTCCTCATTAAAGTTTTTTTTTTCCCTTGTACATTACAGATACACCAAGGTGTCACCAGTGTGAGCCTCTCGTCCTTCTGTCTCCCTCTCTGCTCCACCCAGAGCTGGGGTCTGCCCCAGTTCCTGCCACATTTTATTGCCACTGTCTCCAAAAGCAGAGTGTGGTCACCGTGTTGAGGCGTATGTTCTTGTCCAGGTCTCAGATATCATGTGTGATCCTGGAGCTCACCGTATGTTCTTGTCCAGGTCTCAGATATCATGTGTGCTCCTGGAGCTCACATATGTTCTTGTCCAGCTCTCAGATATCATGTGTGCTCCTGGAGCTCACCGTATGTTCTTGTCCAGCTCTCAGATATCATGTGTGATCCTGGAGCTCACCGTATGTTCTTGTCCAGGTCTCAGATATCATGTGTGATCCTGGAGCTCACGTATGTTCTTGTCCAGGTCTCAGATATCATGTGTGCTCCTGGAGCTCACGTATGTTCTTGTCCAGGTCTCAGATATCATGTGTGCTCCTGGAGCTCACCGTATGTTCTTGTCCAGGTCTCAGATATCATGTGTGCTCCTGGAGCTCACGTATGTTCTTGTCCAGGTCTCAGATATCATGTGTGCTCCTGGAGCTCACGTATGTTCTTGTCCAGCTCTCAGATATCATGTGTGCTCCTGGAGCTCACCGTATGTTCTTGTCCAGGTCTCAGATATCATGTGTGATCCTGGAGCTCACGTATGTTCTTGTCCAGGTCTCAGATATCATGTGTGATCCTGGAGCTCACGTATGTTCTTGTCCAGGTCTCAGATATCATGTGTGCTCCTGGAGCTCACCGTATGTTCTTGTCCAGGTCTCAGATATCATGTGTGCTCCTGGAGCTCACGTATGTTCTTGTCCAGGTCTCAGATATCATGTGTGCTCCTGGAGCTCACGTATGTTCTTGTCCAGCTCTCAGATATCATGTGTGCTCCTGGAGCTCACCGTATGTTCTTGTCCAGGTCTCAGATATCATGTGTGCTCCTGGAGCTCACCGTATGTTCTTGTCCAGGTCTCAGATATCATGTGTGATCCTGGAGCTCACCGTATGTTCTTGTCCAGGTCTCAGATATCATGTGTGCTCCTGGAGCTCACGTATGTTCTTGTCCAGGTCTCAGATATCATGTGTGCTCCTGGAGCTCACGTATGTTCTTGTCCAGCTCTCAGATATCATGTGTGCTCCTGGAGCTCACGTATGTTCTTGTCCAGCTCTCAGATATCATGTGTGCTCCTGGAGCTCACCGTATGTTCTTGTCCAGGTCTCAGATATCATGTGTGCTCCTGGAGCTCACCGTATGTTCTTGTCCAGGTCTCAGATATCATGTGTGTTCCTGGAGCTCACCGTATGTTCTTGTCCAGGTCTCAGATATCATGTGTGCTCCTGGAGCTCACCGTATGTTCTTGTCCAGGTCTCAGATATCATGTGTGCTCCTGGAACTCACCGTATGTTCTTGAGGTGGCTGTCCAGCTCGTCGGCGTACATCGTCATCTTCTTGCTCTTCTTGGGCGACGGCGTGGAGATCATCTTCAGCTCCAGGTCGTAGTCCATGTCGTCGGAGCCGGACCAGGGAGAGGGCGTCCTGCTGTGGGACCGCGGACCGCCTCTTTCCCCCCTCTCCCTGTACTCCACCACGCGGTCGTCTTCTTCCATCTCCTCGTCGTCTTCCTCCTCCTCCTCCTCCTCCTTTATGGGCTCCTCCGGGAGGTTCACCAGCTCCGCTACAGGAGAACAAGAGACAGTGAACAAACCAAGGTCAGACACAACAGGAGGCAGGAGGTGAACATGTTCTGCTCCAGAGACAGAGGACAAGCAGAACATGAACAGAGCTGCAGGAGAAAGTCAGAGGAGGAATGAGCTGGAGTCTGCTGCCCTCTGGTGGAAGAGTGCAGTCACTAAACCAGTGGTTCTCTACTGATCTGGCTTTGGGACCCACCATCACTCTTTAACAGAGCTGTCCAAACGTTTCCCAAGAGGGCCAGTTTTAAAAATGTCCAAATGTTCAATGGCCAACAGTTCCTCCTGATGTGTTCTAGGAACTAAACGCACAGTTTAAATTACTGCTGCACACTGTTTCATAAGTTTTTTGTTTTCAAAAGCCAAATATTTATAGATTACAAAACAAGTAGTAGTTTGAACCTGAGATAGTTTAATATCAGAATGTCACAGTCTGCGACACACACACAAAAAATAAATTTAAAGATAAACCAAGGAAGTGCCAAAGCCAGAGAGAGAACTGTTCCCTTCTACATTCACTTGGATGCATTTTAATTTAAAACCACAGCATGAGTAACTTCAGCCTTAGAGGTGTAACAGTGACGTTCAGGGGCTGTCGTGGTGACCGCATTATCATCAGACTGCGCTGTTATCAGTCCAACCACATGGGGCACAAGCGACCGCGGTAACCGCAGTTTATCATTTTAGTGAGACACTGATGCACAGGTAAGTTACTGTAAACTATGAAGCATTTAATGTTTGTCAGTGAAACTTCACTTCCTGAGCAGACACAGGGCTAACGTTACTCAGAGGAGGAGCTGTAGACTGACCATCCTCTCACCTGGAGACCAGATAACTACCTGAGGTGTTCCTCCTCCCTCTCCTCGCCTGCAGGTTCGTGTGTGTGACAGTCGCTCTGTAGTCAGTGCTGCGGGGAGCACTGCTGGCCTCCTGAGCTCATCTCTAAACCACAGAAGGTGAACATGTGGGTTTTTCTAAAGCTACCACGTTCCACCGCTGCAAGGAACCGTCACTGGAGCCTGACTCCAGTTTTTGTTAGAGCAGAGGCTGAGCTATACTTCAGTTTATTTTTATAATCAAAAATGTCATTTTTCAGGTGTTATTATGAGCTTATGCTGTACCTTTAATACCACACACCGCAGTGTTGAGTCAAATATAATTATTGCAGAGTAAATTCTCTCACTGCGACAGCCCTAGTGACATTATAGAACTGAATTATTTTTTTGCTTTTGTTGGGTTTCCTCTATACACCTTATGTTCCATACTGCCACCTTTCTTATTAATATTTTATTTTTATTATTATACTTTTTATTTATTCGGTTCGTTGGCCTGGCAAAGGCCTGCAGCCCACTGAAAACGGTCCCACGCCCCACCAGTTGAGAATCACTGCAGTAAACCATAACACCAACACACAACCCATTTACTGACAGAGCATTTCCACTCTCACCTGAGTGTCTGTGAGCGTACGGAGGGGCGTGGCCTGTCTCACCTGAGTGTCTGTGAGCGTACGGAGGGGCGTGGCCTGTCTCACCTGAGTGTCTGTGAGCGTACGGAGGGGTGTGGCCTGTCTCACCTGAGTGTCTGTGAGCGTACGGAGGGGTGTGGCCTGTCTCACCTGAGTGTCTGTGAGTGTACGGAGGGGCGTGGCCTGTCTCACCTGAGTGTCTGTGAGTGTACGGAGGGGCGTGGCCTGTCTCACCTGAGTGTCTGTGAGTGTACGGAGGGGCGTGGCCTGTCTCACCTGAGTGTCTGTGAGTGTACGGAGGGGTGTGGCCTGTCTCACCTGAGTGTCTGTGAGCGTACGGAGGGGCGTGGCCTGTCTCACCTGAGTGTCTGTGAGTGTACGGAGGGGCGTGGCCTGTCTCACCTGAGTGTCTGTGAGTGTACGGAGGGGTGTGGCCCATACTGTCCCCAATCAGAGGCTTCTTGCTCTTCAGCACGTCCCTCTGGATCCGGCGGTTATGGTACCTTCGCTTCCTACAAACACAGATCAAACACGTTATGACCTGGGTTGGGAGACCTCAACCAGAAATTTTTGTTTGTAATTAGAAATTTTGTGTTCAGAATTCTGGTTCCAGAAGTTAAAGGAACAGTCCACTGTTTTTTCAGACTAAACTATGTTCTTCCCTGATCTTAGCTGAGTTGATGTGTACCTCTCTGGTCTTTGTGCCCTGTGTGCCTTTGCCTGGGGAGCAACGCTAATTTGTTAGCATTTAGCTTTGCCAAGCTTATCCCTATGGAACCAAACGCGGCTCAAGTTAGAAGCAACCAAGCTCTTCCACGTTTTCGCGATTTAAAAACAGTTACATGAGTAGTTACATGACCCAAGTACAGTTACACAAAAATGAAAAGTGGTGATTTTCTAAGCGGATAAAAATGGGTACTATAATGTAAGGCGTAATAACATTTTAGGAGCACTTCGGCATCGGCACAGTGATATCTTCACTCCTAAAATATTCCAATAAATTTATAAGGCTGCCCAAACTTTTACACTGACAATTTTTCATATTTTATTTAACTTTATCCACATAAATGCTCCTAATTTAAAAACTGTTGTTAGGAAAACTCCCTAGAACTCAGATGTACAGACAGAGTAAATGATTAAGCAAACTCAGAGGGAGCCCAGACCTTTACAGATAACAGTGTATAAATGTGTGGGACAGGACAAACGAGGTTTGTACCAGGAGTTGCTGAGGATCCCCTTCATTCCTCCGTAGTTGGGGTTTCCATATTTCATGTAATATCTGCTGCGCCGAGCTGCTCCCAGCTCCTTCTTATCATCTGTGGACAAAACACAAAACTGTGAACTGATAACTTCACAAATAAACCAGACGGTGAGAGGTCAGAGGTGACAGGTGAGTAGGGTTGCAAAGGGGCAGAAAATTTCCGGTAAATTTCCGGTAAATTTTCTCAAAACTTTCCATGAAAAGCTTGGAAATTTTGGGAATTTTCAAATTTGGAAACCATATTTAAATAAATAAGAAAACATTATAATGATTGATGAAGCCTAAGAAACAGTGCTTTTTTAAAGTATTGATTTTTGCAATATTTTCTGCTTGTTAATTTTAAAGTAAGGTTGATGCACCAAGGTCTTAGCTTGGCTTTTAGGTATTAGCATTTAGCATATCATAGCAGCTATATTTCTAATAAGCAAATTTAAGTTTTGGTACAAAGGTCAATACATTTCTGCAATTATATTTCAATTCAAACTACAACAGAGTTGTCCTGAGTACACAGCAAACATCTGTTTTATAGAGGCACAGTCAAACAGGATAGAAATTGTTCAAAGAGAGAACATGTGCTGAGCTGACACAGTTTAATCAGTGGAAAAACACATTACATTAATCTGCTAAAAAAACGGCACCACCCCCAGTGGCCAGCCTGGGAACTGCACCCAAACTAGTGTTGCTAAGCCTGCCACCAGAACAGATGGAGCTCATTAATTATGCATGATGTTGTCACAAATGTATTGATATCTATAAAGAATTATGATGCTTAATATTGTGCTCCCAAAATATCACAATATACCACAAAACACATTTTTACAACACTAATAACTGAGCTAACCACAAATATGGAGTCTGCAGAGTTTGGTAGTGTTGTGGAGATCAGCTGTGCATGTGATAGGTTACTACATGTACCGCAAGTTACTACATGTACCACAGGTTACTACATGTACCACAGGTTACTACATGTACCACAGGTTACTACATGTACCACATGTTACTACATGTACCACAGGTTACTACACGTACCACAGGTTACTACATGTACCACAGGTTACTACATGTACCGCAAGTTACTACATGTACCACAGGTTACTACATGTACCACAGGTTACTACATGTACCGCAAGTTACTACATGTACCACAGGTTACTACATGTACCACATGTTACTACATGTACCACATGATACTACATGTACCACAGGTTGCTACATGTACCACAGGTTACTACATGTACCGCAAGTTACTACATGTACCACAGGTTACTACACGTACCTCAGGTTACTACATGTACCGCAAGTTACTACATGTACCGCAAGTTACTACATGTACCACAGGTTACTACATGTACCGCAAGTTACTACATGTACCACAGGTTACTACATGTACCACAGGTTACTACATGTACCGCAAGTTACTACATGTACCACAGGTTACTACATGTACCACATGTTACTACATGTACCACATGATACTACATGTACCACAGGTTGCTACATGTACCACAGGTTACTACATGTACCGCAAGTTACTACATGTACCACAGGTTACTACACGTACCTCAGGTTACTACATGTACCACATGATACTACATGTACCACAGGTTACTACATGTACCACAGGTTACTACATGTACCGCAAGTTACTACACGTACCACATGTTACTACATGTACCACATGTTACTACACGTGCCACAGGTTACTACATGTACCGCATGTTACTACATGTACCACATGTTACTACACGTACCACATGTTACTACACGTACCACAGGTTACTACATGTACCACAGGTTACTACATGTACCGCAAGTTACTACATGTACCACAGGTTACTACATGTACCGCAAGTTACTACATGTACCACAGGTTACTACATGTACCACAGGTTACTACATGTACCGCAAGTTACTACATGTACCACAGGTTACTACATGTACCACATGTTACTACATGTACCACAGGTTACTACACGTACCACAGGTTACTACATGTACCACAGGTTACTACATGTACCGCAAGTTACTACATGTACCACAGGTTACTACATGTACCGCAAGTTACTACATGTACCACAGGTTACTACATGTACCACAGGTTACTACATGTACCGCAAGTTACTACATGTACCACAGGTTACTACATGTACCACATGTTACTACATGTACCACATGATACTACATGTACCACAGGTTACTACATGTACCACAGGTTACTACATGTACCGCAAGTTACTACATGTACCACAGGTTACTACACGTACCTCAGGTTACTACATGTACCACATGATACTACATGTACCACAGGTTACTACATGTACCACAGGTTACTACATGTACCGCAAGTTACTACACGTACCACATGTTACTACATGTACCACATGTTACTACACGTGCCACAGGTTACTACATGTACCGCATGTTACTACATGTACCACATGTTACTACACGTACCACATGTTACTACACGTACCTCAGGTTACTACATGTACCACAGGTTACTACATGTACCACAGGTTACTACACGTACCACATGTTACTACATGTACCACATGTTACTACACGTACCACATGTTACTACACGTACCACATGTTACTACACGTACCACATGTTACTACACGTACCTCAGGTTACTACATGTACCACAGGTTACTACACGTACCACAGGTTACTACACGTACCACAGGTTACTACACGTACCACATGTTACTACATGTATCACATGTTACTACACGTACCACAGGTTACTACATGTACCACAGGTTACTACATGTACCACAGGTTACTACATGTACCGCATGTTACTACATGTACCACAGGTTACTACAGTTGTGTAAAATAATAGCAGTGTCTTTTAAAATGTAAGTAAAGCTCAAAATCCTTATTTACAAAATCACTTTTTTATTTCCATTCATTGGGAACACTGTACATTATATTTTACATTAAAACAAGACAAGACATGTATCAATATTTTCATTACGTTACAAAAAATTACTTAAACAAATA
>CM036244.1:5773644-5793644 GCA_020698575.1 Bostrychus sinensis | reverse complement strand
GAGGGACACCGAGAGGAGAGGGGTGAGCTGTGGGACAGAGGGACACCGAGAGGAGAGGGGTGAGCTGTGGGACAGAGGGACACCGAGAGGAGAGGGGTGAGCTGTGGGACAGAGAGACACCGAGAGGAGAGGGGTGAGCCTCGACAGAGAGACACCGAGAGGAGAGGGGTGAGCCTCGACAGAGAGACACCGAGAGGAGAGGGGTGAGCCTCGACAGAGAGACACCGAGAGGAGAGGGGTGAGCTGTGGGACAGAGAGACACCGAGAGGAGAGGGGTGAGCTGTGGGACAGAGGGACACCGAGAGGAGAGGGGTGAGCTGTGGGACAGAGGGACACCGAGAGGAGAGGGGTGAGCTGTGGGACAGAGGGACACCGAGAGGAGAGGGGTGAGCTGTGGGACAGAGAGACACCGAGAGGAGAGGGGTGAGCTGTGGGACAGAGGGACACCGAGAGGAGAGGGGTGAGCCTCGACAGAGAGACACCGAGAGGAGAGGGGTGAGCCTCGACAGAGAGACACCGAGAGGAGAGGGGTGAGCCTCGACAGAGAGACACCGAGAGGAGAGGGGTGAGCCTCGACAGAGAGACACCGAGAGGAGAGGGGTGAGCCTCGACAGAGAGACACCGAGAGGAGAGGGGTGAGCTGTGGGACAGAGGGACACCGAGAGGAGAGGGGTGAGCTGTGGGACAGAGGGACACCGAGAGGAGAGGGGTGAGCTGTGGGACAGAGAGACACCGAGAGGAGAGGGGTGAGCTGTGGGACAGAGGGACACCGAGAGGAGAGGGGTGAGCTGTGGGACAGAGGGACACCGAGAGGAGAGGGGTGAGCTGTGGGACAGAGAGACACCGAGAGGAGAGGGGTGAGCCTCGACAGAGAGACACCGAGAGGAGAGGGGTGAGCTGTGGGACAGAGGGACACCGAGAGGAGAGGGGTGAGCTGTGGGACAGAGGGACACCGAGAGGAGAGGGGTGAGCTGTGGGACAGAGAGACACCGAGAGGAGAGGGGTGAGCTGTGGGACAGAGAGACACCGAGAGGAGAGGGGTGAGCCTCGACAGAGAGACACCGAGAGGAGAGGGGTGAGCTTTGGGACAGAGGGACACCGAGAGGAGAGGGGTGAGCTGTGGGACAGAGGGACACCGAGAGGAGAGGGGTGAGCTTTGGGACAGAGAGACACCGAGAGGAGAGGGGTGAGCTGTGGGACAGAGGGACACTGAGAGGAGAGGGGTGAGCTGTGGGACAGAGAGACACCGAGAGGAGAGGGGTGAGCTGTGGGACAGAGAGACACCGAGAGGAGAGGGGTGAGCTTTGGGACAGAGAGACACTGAGAGGAGAGGGGTGAGCTGTGGGACAGAGAGACACCGAGAGGAGAGGGGTGAGCTTTGGGACAGAGAGACACCGAGAGGAGAGGGGTGAGCTGTGGGACAGAGGGACACTGAGAGGAGAGGGGTGAGCTGTGGGACAGAGAGACACCGAGAGGAGAGGGGTGAGCTGTGGGACAGAGAGACACCGAGAGGAGAGGGGTGAGCTTTGGGACAGAGAGACACCGAGAGGAGAGGGGTGAGCTGTGGGACAGAGGGACACCGAGAGGAGAGGGGTGAGCCTCGGACAGAGAGACACCGAGAGGAGAGGGGTGAGCTGTGGAAGAGGACACGAGGAGGGGACACCGAGAGGAGAGGGGTGAGCTGTGGGACAGAGGGACACCGAGAGGAGAGGGGTGAGCTGTGGGACAGAGAGACACCGAGAGGAGAGGGGTGAGCTGTGGGACAGAGGGACACCGAGAGGAGAGGGGTGAGCTGTGGGACAGAGAGACACCGAGAGGAGAGGGGTGAGCTGTGGGACAGAGAGACACCGAGAGGAGAGGGGTGAGCTGTGGGACAGAGAGACACCGAGAGGAGAGGGGTGAGCTGTGGGACAGAGAGACACCGAGAGGAGAGGGGTGAGCTGTGGGACAGAGAGACACCGAGAGGAGAGGGGTGAGCCTCGACAGAGAGACACCGAGAGGAGAGGGGTGAGCCTCGACAGAGAGACACCGAGAGGAGAGGGGTGAGCTGTGGGACAGAGAGACACCGAGAGGGCAGAGCCGCTCACAGCCTGTGTCGCGTCCTCTCTCGCCGCTTTGTAAAAACGAAACTTAAGTCTGTTGTAAACGGAACAGTCCTGTCCCTCCGCACTCAGTCTGGACCTACTCCTCTCATTTTGTTGGACAGTAACAGAAAACACAGCTGATTTAACCCCGCACTGTTCATGTTAAAGTTTTAAAGCACCAGGATACAATGCTGTTGACGCGCCGCAGCGGCGCCTCTCTCGTGCCCCTGCGCTCCCGGGGAGTGAACAGGCTGAACGGGTTCGGGTCCGCGGAGTGGGACAGAGGTTCGGGTCCGGATGGGAGGGCATCTGGGTCCGGATTCGGACCGCGGTCCGCCTGTTAATGACCTCTGGTCTATATAAAAGACATGGGCATTGAAGATGAAACGTGGCTGGGTCTTTCAGCAGGACAATGATCCCAAACACACTGCCCGCGTAACGAAGGAGTGGCTTCGTAAGAAGCATTTCAAGGTCCTGGAGTGGCCTAGCCAGTCTCCACATCTCAACCCCATAGAAAATCTTGGAGGGAGTTGAAAGTCCGTGTTGCCCAGCGACAGCCCCAAAACATCACTGCTCTAGAGGAGATCTGCAGGAGGAATGGGCCAAAATACCAGCAACAGTTTGTGAAAACCTTGTGAAGACTTACAGAAAACATTTGACCTCTGTCATTGCCAACAAAGGGTATATAACAAAGTACTGAGATGAACTTTTGTTATTGACCAAATACTTATTTTCCACCATAATTTGCAAATAAATTCTTTAAAAATCAGACAATGTGATTTTCTGGATTTTTTTTTCTCATCTCTCATAGTTGAGGTAAACCTATGAGGAAAATTACTGGCCTCTCTCATCTTTTTAAGTGGGAGAACTTGCACAATTGGTGGCTGACTAAATACTTTTTTGCCCCACTGTATATCAACCGTCCCTCCTCTGTACCCATTTACATCCCTCCTCTGTACCCTCACCGTCCCTCCTCTGTACCCATGTACGTCCCTCCTCTGTACCCATGTACGTCCCTCCTCTGTACCCATGTAAGTCCCTCCTCTGTACCCTCACCGTCCCTCCTCTGTACCCTCACCGTCCCTCCTCTGTACCCTCACCGTCCCTCCTCTGTACCCATGTACGTCCCTCCTCTGTACCCTCACCGTCCCTCCTCTGTACCCATTTACATCCCTCCTCTGTACCCTCACCGTCCCTCCTCTGTACCCATGTAAGTCCCTCCTCTGTACCCATGTAAGTCCCTCCTCTGTACCCATGTACGTCCCTCCTCTGTACCCTCACCGTCCCTCCTCTGTACCCATGTACGTCCCTCCTCTGTACCCATGTACGTCCCTCCTCTGTACCCATGTAAGTCCCTCCTCTGTACCCTCACCGTCCCTCCTCTGTACCCTCACCGTCCCTCCTCTGTACCCATGTACGTCCCTCCTCTGTACCCATGTACGTCCCTCCTCTGTACCCATGTACGTCCCTCCTCTGTACCCATGTACGTCCCTCCTCTGTACCCTCACCGTCCCTCCTCTGTACCCATGTACGTCCCTCCTCTGTACCCTCACCGTCCCTCCTCTGTACCCATGTATGTCCCTCCTCTGTACCCTCACCGTCCCTCCTCTGTACCCTCACCGTCCCTCCTCTGTACCCTCACCGTCCCTCCTCTGTACCCATGTACGTCCCTCCTCTGTACCTCTGTATGTCCCTCCTCTGTACCCCTGTACGTCCCTCCTCTGTACCCATGTACGTCCCTCCTCTGTACCCATGTACGTCCCTCCTCTGTACCTCTGTATGTCCCTCCTCTGTACCCTCACCGTCCCTCCTCTGTACCCCTGTACGTCCCTCCTCTGTACCCCTGTACGTCCCTCCTCTGTACCCCTGTACGTCCCTCCTCTGTACCCATGTACGTCCCTCCTCTGTACCCATGTATGTCCCTGGTATATGGGGCGTGTCTTACAGGAGGTGTCGTCGATCCACTCGATGTGGGCGGGGGGGTATTCTCTGAAGTATCCGAACACGTCCTGGGTGCTCATGTCGTCCACGCCGCTCACGTGCACGGCCTCCAGACGCACGCGAGGGATCGCTGAGGACACACAAGACGACTTAAACTTCACATCGATTTATAAATGTTTTATTCCTACGATACGACTATATGAATAAGCAGCACCTTGTATCAAATCGTATTGTTTTCTAGGCAGTGTATATCGATATACGGGAAAATAAATCAGTAATATCGGAAATATTGAAGAAATCTGCATGTTAAAATAAAACCAGATACGTCTTTTTAGATCGTCATTTTTGTGTTTTTAGAGAAATAAAATGTTATATTTAACTTTTTTCTGCTCTCTGTCTGCTGGACATAATCAGCCCCGGCACAGTGGTACACACAAGAGTAAACTTTTATGATTTTTGGCAAAAAGTTGCTCTATCAATTATTGATATGAAGGTGTTGAATCTTATAGAATCATATCGTTCTAAATGAGCTAATATTATGAATCGTACCAAAACAATTCTAATCGATATGTATCATTGCAAAAACTTATCGTTACACCTCTAGGAGTTATTATTTTTCAGCATCAGAAGGACCCGGAAAAGATCTGTCTCTATTTGTGAATTAGATTAGATAATTAAAATAATAATTTTTGTATTTGAACCAATTTCTTTTTTTTACTTTTCCCATTGATTTAGTGTTAGTTCACAGGATTTGGTGTCGGTCTTGGTCTCGATTAGTACGGTCTTGACTACAACTTTAGTCTGATCTCCTCTCCTTGTCTCGTTGGAGAATGAGTGCTCTGTACCTTTCTTAATGATGTCTTTGTCGAGGTAGACGTTCCTCTGGGGGGCGCTCTCCTCAGACTGGAAATGGAACCGCTGCGCCCGCTTCTCCTTCTTCTCTATCGCCTCCTGAGAAGACACACATGAACTTTAGATTTAACCTCAACTTTACTTATTTAGGCAGTCTGACCACGAGAAAGAGCCGTCTTTGAGCTGCTGTGAACAGGAGATCATTACAGAAATACACATTTACCAAACCTTCGAGAAGCTAACTCATGACATGGATCCAAAAATGAAATGTGCACTTAAGGCGCTTTTCCACTGGGGTGGTACAGTACAGGTCAGGTCAGTTTAGGGGTGTTTCCACTTCACCAAAGCAGTCCAAGAACGCTTTGTACCAAACCAGGCTAGTTCTGGCAGCCCAGGGCGGGAGGGTCCAGCTCTGGGTAACTGGACACGAAAACAACAAGCCAAAGGACAGAAATAAAATGGAAAATGTTATTTTAATCAAACTTGTCCTTGTGATAAACAGCTGCATTTAGAGAGAGGACGAGCTAATGTTGTGCCGACTTCTTCCATAAACAGAGCCATCGTACGTTGGCAACAGCTGCGTCCAGTTCAGTGAAGTCCAGCTCTGGCTTCAGATCCAGTCAGAACAGTTCTTGTACAGTACAGACTGGATTAAACACAGCTAAACTCATGTGGCTTTATGATTAGGTGTCAGACACACACCAGCCTATCACAGACACACGCTGGCCTCTCACAGACACACACCAGGCTCACAGACACACACCAACCTCACACAGACACACACCAACCTCACACAGACACACACCAACCTCACACAGACACACACCAACCTCACACAGACACACGCCGGCCTCTCACAGACACACGCCGGCCTCTCACAGACACACACCAACCTCACACAGACACACACCAGCCTCACACAGACACACACCAACCTCACACAGACACACGCCGGCCTCGCACAGACACACACCAACCTCACACAGACACACGCCGGCCTCTCACAGACACACACCAACCTCACACAGACACACGCCGGCCTCTCACAGACACACACCAACCTCACACAGACACACACCAACCTCACACAGACACACGCCGGCCTCGCACAGACACACACCAACCTCACACAGACACACGCCAACCTCACACAGACACACGCCGGCCTCTCACAGACACACACCAGCCTCTCACAGACACACGCCGGCCTCTCACAGACACACGCCGGCCTCGCACAGACACACGCCGGCCTCGCACAGACACACGCCAACCTCGCACAGACACACGCCAACCTCACACAGACACACGCCAACCTCACACAGACACACGCCGGCCTCGCACAGACACACACCAACCTCACACAGACACACGCCGGCCTCGCACAGACACACCAACCTCACACAGACACACACCAACCTCACACAGACACACGCCGGCCTCTCACAGACACGCGCCGGCCTCGCACAGACACACGCCAACCTCACACAGACACACGTCAACCTCACACAGACACACGCCGGCCTCTCACAGACACACGCCGGCCTCGCACAGACACACACCAACCTCACACAGACACACGCCGGCCTCGCACAGACACACCAACCTCACACAGACACACACCAACCTCACACAGACACACGCCGGCCTCTCACAGACACACGCCGGCCTCTCACAGACACACGCCGGCCTCTCACAGACACACACCAACCTCACACAGACACACGCCGGCCTCTCACAGACACACGCCGGCCTCTCACAGACACACGCCGGCCTCGCACAGACACACGCCGGCCTCGCACAGACACACGCCGGCCTCGCACAGACACACGCCGGCCTCGCACAGACACACAACAACCTCACACAGACACACGCCGGCCTCGCAGACACACACCAGCCTCGCACAGACACACACCGGCCTCTCACAGACACACGCCGGCCTCTCACAGCCACACAGACAGTGTTTATTCAACACTGGCACCACTGAGTTGTTTTTGTATGTCCTCAGTGTTTCTGTAACAGACGCAGCTCTCCTGGACCCAGAGTCATGAGTACGACCCGCACCGTAACGCCCATCGCCTGGAAAATCCAGAATGATATGTCTCTGTATTATTATACAGGGAAATATCCGTCTGGTCACTGTCCGCCGTGGTTGGATTCAAATCCCAACCGTGCCGTGCATTTTGATTCGTTTATTTAGGTCACGTGTTCTTCGCAAGCAGCGTCAGTCTTCTCCTCAACAACAACAATCAAGATGGCGACCGAGGAGCTGAGAGTTTGTTTCATTCAGCGGTAAATTCCGTTTTAAATGACCAAAAACATATCGAGTCATTAACACCACAGCAGCTTACAGCACTAGAAGCCTTTATTTAAAAAAAAAAAAAAAAAAGATGTTTTCACGTTGCTTACTTTCTTGTCGCTTTGTTAACGTCACATCCGCCATTTTCTGATTGGCTTACTCTGCTCTCAGTTTACTCAGGTTTGCTCTGCTCTAGAAATCGAATTGATTCAATGGCGACCAGACTCATCACTGGTACAGCGGTGAGGCTGGAATTCCCAGGCAATAGCGTCCAGTGGAAGTGCATCATTAAGGCTGTAGATCTTTTAGTGTTTGCGATTCAATTCAGAATGGATTTTTTTCAACGTCCCTAAGGTGCACGACCAATTGTTTTTCAAAATCCTTGTGTATCTGTCTCCGTCTGCTCACACATAAACAGCACAAACTGAGCCAGAGAAAAGGGAAGCACAGAGAAAGGAGCAGAGATACTGGAGATGCTTCAGGAGATGGATCCAGAACATTTTCTGTGGCGCTGCAGAAAAGCTAACCTTGGAGTTTACATCGATCCCAGTGATAAACGCTCCGGCCTTGTTCTCGTAACGACGGCTGGTGTCCTGCACACAAACACGGGAACATCTCTGAGTTAGCACAACACAAACAAATACACAAACACACAATGACAGTCTTCAGACCAGGGGTTCTCAAACTGTGGTACTGGTCCCAATGGCAGTACTCAGGAGTCTTTTACAGTTCAAGTCCTGGTTTAGTTTTAGAGCGAGTTTTATTCCTGGTTTATTCCTGCTTTAGTCCTGCTTTAGTCCTGCTTTAGTCCTGCTTTAGTCCTGCTTTAGTCCTGCTTTAGTCCTGGTTAATGCTTTTAAGACCTTGAGGATGCCCTGAAAAAAATGGAAAAAAGAAGCAGATGGATCCAAGAAGAGGAGATAGAGGAAGGGCACAAGGGATGTCAACAAGTGAGAGAAAGAAACTGTTACACCGCAGATAAACAGCAGTAACCTGTGATAAATAAAAACTACAAATGTCGCTTAGTCGAATATAAACTGTAATAAATAAAAACTATATCTGACTAACCGACATTTGTAAAGTGTAATAAATAAAAACTACAAATGCCCGTTAGCTGAGTATAAACTGTAATAAGTTAAACTACAAATGTCGGTTAGTCAGATATAAAGTGTAATAAGTTAAACTACAAATGTCGGTTAGTCAGATATAAAGTGTAATAAATTAAACTACAAATGTCGGTTAGTCAGATATAAAGTGTAATAAATTAAACTGCAAATGTCGGTTAGTCAGATATAAAGTGTAATAAATTAAACTACAAATGTCGGTTTGTCAGATATAAAGTGTAATAAATTAAACTACAAATGTCGGTTAGTCAGATATAAAGTGTAATAAATTAAACTACAAATGTCGGTTAGTCAGATATAAAGTGTAATAAATTAAACTACAAATGTCGGTTAGTCAGATATAAAGTGTAATAAATTAAACTACAAATGTCGGTTAGTCAGATATAAAGTGTAATAAATTAAACTACAAATGTCGGTTAGTCAGATATAAAGTGTAATAAATTAAACTACAAATGTCGGTTAGTCAGATATAAAGTGTAATAAATTAAACTACAAATGTCGGTTTGTCAGATATAAAGTGTAATAAATTAAACTACAAATGTCGGTTAGTCAGATATAAAGTGTAATAAATTAAACTACAAATGTCGGTTAGTCAGATATAAAGTGTAATAAATTAAACTACAAATGTCGGTTAGTCAGATATAAAGTGTAATAAATTAAACTACAAATGTCGGTTTGTCAGATATAAAGTGTAATAAATTAAACTACAAATGTCGGTTTGTCAGATATAAAGTGTAATAAATTAAACTACAAATGTCGGTTTGTCAGATATAAAGTGTAATAAATTAAACTACAAATGTCGGTTAGTCAGATATAAAGTGTAATAAATTAAACTACAAATGTCGGCGAGTTAATTATCAGCGGTATCTGAGCCACAGCCGCGGGATTAGCGCCCAGACCTCAGCGGGGCTCGGGTTAAACTCAGGCCGGGGAGGAGCGCGTCCTCCCCGGGGCGCTACTCACGCGAGGCCCCGGTCGGCGCGGCCTACTCACCGGCAGCAGCTCCTTCAGGGAGCGCTTCACGGACACGTCCTCGGGCTCGGGCTCGGGCTCCACCTCGCCCTCCTCCACCTCCTCTACCTCCATGGGCTCGGCCTCGCGCGGGTCCCGGTCCGACTCGGAGTCCGAGGAGTACGGGTCCGAGCCGCTGTCGGATCTGACGGAGACCTGCAGGCTCCTCACGGCCGCCATGGCTTCGCTGACTGCGGGCTCTGCGGCGGCGGCGGGCTCCGTGTTTTCCTCCGGAGCTTCTTCTGCCGCGGAGCAGAGGCGCAGCGCGGGCTCAGGGCGGAGAGCGGCGCCCCCTGCCGGCGCGGCCCTGCAGCACAGTCCTGTCAGGACTTGTATGATCTACTACACAGATTTTTTTATTTTTAATGTTTTATTTTACAACAAGCGTGACAGTGGGTGACAAACTGCTTTAAGAAAATGTCCAATATTTTAGCATTTTAGGTCTAATTGTTTATAACCAAGGACTGGACACACATTAATCTCCACAGACACATCCTTTAAACTATTTTCTGTACAACCCTTTTTGCCTGTACAAATGTATTTTAAACGAATTTCTTTATTTCATATTATTAATGTTAATCATTTTAATCATTTTATAATAATTACATTATTTCAGCAGTACATTGTTTCTTCAGAGACGGGACAGAACCCGTCCTGCAGCTGCAGCAGCAGACACTAACATATTATTTTATATTTTATTTTTTGTTAAGAGGTAATAATAATAAAATATTTAACACAATTAAACCATTACATTCACTTTAATGATTTATTTGTTAAATGTGTGATGTTTCTGGCTCTAGATAACAGTAACAGTGGCCTCAGTGTTCACTGTAATAAACAATAACCTAAATATAAATGAACTACTGATGCTCACAGAACTTTTTACATCAAAGTAAACCATTCAGGCTCTAATTTTTTAAGTTTTATAGCAAAAGAGACGCACAAAAAGCAAAAAATGTGTTGAGATGGCAGCAAAATGGCACTAAATCTGGCTGCTATTTACACGAACTGTCGTGCTTTCTGTGGCGCTGAAAAGCAAAAGACAAATAAATAAATAAATAAAAAGATGTAAACTATATTCTGTAAACTGTTCTCCTGTCTGTCAGCCGCGCCTAGCGCCCTGGAAGAGCCTGAGCCAGCGGTGAGAGCCAGCGGTGAGAGCCAGCGGCGAGAGGCTGCGGTGAGAGCCAGCGGTGAGAGCCAGCGGTGAGAGGCTGCGGTGAGAGGCTGCAGTGAGAGCCAGCGGTGAGAGCCAGCGGTGAGAGGCTGCGGTGAGAGGCTGCAGTGAGAGCCAGCGGTGAGAGCCAGCGGTGAGAGGCTGCGGTGAGAGGCTGCGGTGAGAGGCTGCGGTGAGAGCCAGCGGTGAGAGCCAGCAGTGAGAGCGTGCAGTGAGAGCGAGCAGTGAGAGGCTGCGGTGAGAGCCAGCGGTGAGAGCGTGCAGTGAGAGCGAGCGGTGAGAGGCTGCGGTGAGAGCCAGCGGTGAGAGCCAGCGGTGAGAGCCAGCGGTGAGAGCCAGCGGTGAGAGGCTGCGGTGAGAGGCTGCGGTGAGAGGCTGCGGTGAGAGGCTGCGGTGAGAGCCAGCGGTGAGAGCCAGCGGTGAGAGCCAGCGGTGAGAGCCAGCGGTGAGAGCCAGCAGTGAGAGCGTGCAGTGAGAGCGAGCAGTGAGAGGCTGCGGTGAGAGCCAGCGGTGAGAGCGTGCAGTGAGAGCGAGCAGTGAGAGGCTGCGGTGAGAGCCAGCGGTGAGAGCCAGCAGTGAGAGCGTGCAGTGAGAGCGAGCAGTGAGAGGCTGCGGTGAGAGCCAGCGGTGAGAGCGTGCAGTGAGAGCCAGCAGTGAGAGCCAGCAGTGAGAGCCAGCGGTGAGCTGGGGGTGTACTCTGCATGACCCTGGTGCACAGACAACCGTGGGCCACACAGGACCAGACTCCTGAGCAGAAGCTTAGCTTCACCAGCTCAGCCTCATGGTTCCTCCTCTGAGGCGGCAGCAGGGAACTTCTTTTCCTCCTTGGCCCAAGCCCCACCCACGTCCAAACTTTTAAGACTAAGTTTTGTGTCCATTCTAAAGAGCAGGGATTGGGATAAGGCTCCTTTCTGCTCCACCTCCTGCTGAGATGTGTGAGATCCAGCCCACTGGAGAACATTAAAACACTTCAATAACAACAACAACAACAACAATATATATATATATATATATATATATATATATATATATATATTTATAACTAATGAACAGAACACAATTCATATGAAAATGTATAATAAAATATAGTTTATTTTTTTAAACCTTTCTGGGTTGCAGTTACAATGTCCCCAACAGTTGGGGGTGCTGCAGCCTACAATCACAAAAATTGAAATCCTGGAGGGACTGAATTACTTAGCACTTGCTGAATTATAATCAATGGTGAAATGCAGAGAAATAAATGCATCTGGGATGCAGGAGGAGAGCAGCTGATTGTACGAGTCGTCGGCAGTGTTATTATTACATTTAGAGATATGTTTGAAATGGTTTAGCTCAGGCCTAATGCTGCTTTAGATGGGGAAATTGTTTGAAAAACATGGCTGATGCTTAAAAATGAAATGTTTTGCAGCCTGTGTTACTGCAGTTGTTACTTTTATAGGCTTAGAATTTTCCTGGGCCTGAAATGATTTGTCCAATTCTGATGTTTAGATATTGTAAAATATATAAATAATAATTAATATAAAATGTTTTTTTTTTTATGATTGAACACTACAGTGCTACTATTAAATTAAAATAAATGTAATAAAAATAGTTATGTCGATTAATTTATTATTCTAACAAAATAGTAGACAACAAAGTATATACTTACACTTCATTCCATAGCCTATAATGTTGTCTAATGATGCAGGGAGTTTAGGTTTTAGTTACTTTAAAACTTCAGAAAGGGGCCTCAAAATGTAGTAGCCTAGGGCCTCTAAAATCCTTAATCCGGCCCCGGTCACCAGTTGCTGTTACAGATCCTTCCCATGTTTTTGGAAACTTCCCTCTGTCCACAGTCGGACCTTTGCTCTGTCGACAGTGAAATAAGTTACCGTACGTTGTAGAGTGAAGTTTTTTTGTATTCTGTGTGGGCATTGAATTAAAGTGCACCTCACCTCCGTCAGATCTGAATCAACTCATTAACTCACAAACCTGTTCAGAACATTTTAACGTGTGAAGCTGTGGAACTTCAACTAAAAACCTTCTAAATGAACCTGAAACCTTTTCAAAGCCATGTGTCCAGGTTAAGTCTGTGAGAAGTCATGAGCGTAAACAGACTCAGACCACAGTGAGTCAGACTGAGACGAGTTTTTATTGCAGGATCACAGTAAAACTTTCCTTTAAACTCCAGAGAATCACATTCAGTTATTTTACATTAATTTAATTTCATTTCATTTAAGACACGACGAGATTCACCTGAAAAACAGAGAACAGAGACTGTGTGCTTTTAGTGCAAGAGTCAGGGCCTCAGACTTCATCCAGGACTTGGACCTAAACATGGACCGTATCAGAGTCGGACCAACGTCTCCTGTCAGGTCTGAGGGGGGCTGTCCCGGCTGCTGTGGGCCTGAGGCGGGGACGTCCTGGACCAGAGAGTCCCAGAACCATTCTCTCACTGTGGGCAGGGTTTTCAAAATACCCAGGTCCAACTCAGATGCTTAAAGTGCGGAGAGAAATCACTAATAATAATTATAGAATGCTCAGAGAGAACAAGTGTGCACATTTTATCATTGTTCAGGTCGTGTGAGAGCAAAATGTAGTAAATGTATTATCAAATTCTGTAAGTAAAGGTGTAAGTTTTTGACCACTAAGTATTTTGTGAAGTGGGTGGGGGTCATCTGCCAGAAAATGTTAAACAAAACAGAAGTCATTTCAAGAATTCTGGTGCTTTTTAAACATGAACTCTGCATGAACTCCACTGGGTCGCAGTCAGATGCATGCATTTGGTTTAACAGAGCTGCAGCCCAACATGGCTCAGTCCCAGGTCTTTCTCTGGGCCTCCGCCCGGCGGGACATGAGCACCTCCCCAGGGAGGGACCAGGAGGCTCTGAAACAGATGCCCGAACCTCAGCTGCTCCTCTCCATGTGGAGGAGCAGCGGCTGTACTCTGAGCTCCTCCCCCTGTCTCTAAGGGAGCGCCCTGCAGAGGAAACTCAGCCACTTGTATCTGAGATCTTCTCCTTTAGTCCTGACCCAAACCTCAGGACACAGGTGAGAGTTGAAGAGGTGAATAAAAAGAAAATCTCTATAATAAAGCATGTTTTCCAACTGGTGGGACGGGACCTAGAAGTCTGTCGCCGGGAGGCTAAAATAAACCTATATATTTATCTTATTTTGGTCCTAAAATAGTTTTAATGACATGAAAAGGTGGGACTGACACATTAAAACATATGTATCATAAAGGTGAAAGCCCTGGGCCAGTGTACTCTCTGTGCCAGTCCCAAGCCCGGATAAATGCTGAGGGTCACAGTAAAAGGATCAGTTTGGTCCGGTTTCTGATGAAGCCCGTGTTTCTGACAGAGACAGAGGTTAGTGCAAAGAACGGCGTTTGCATCGGACACAGTTTCAAACATTTACAGAAGTATTTACAGAGCAAGGCTGAGGTCATGTGACAGGAAGTGACATCACACAGCATGACATCATCGAGATCATACGTCCATAATAATAACAAAGTGAGAAGACTCTGGGAAATGTTGCATCCACATTAAAAAGGAGAGAGAGATTTTTGGCTTCAGAAATCAAACTTTAGCACAATTTTAGATTTTGGTCGATTAAAAAGTGCATAAAAATGTTTCTCTTCTGTAAAAATGTAACGCGCAGCAGCAGAGGAGGAAAGTAACGGACACTTTTACTCGAGTATTTTACTGGAGCGTGAGCATGAAGTTTACTTAAAGAGACAGTATTCGCTTTGTCTGTTCCCCAACGCCAGACCACGCCTCCTTCTGTCGCCCCCTGCTGGTGACGCTGGGGACGCACACAACAAGTCACCGCTGATTCCTCCGTGAGGGAAAACAAACCACTCATGACTACAATGACCGCCTCAAAAACAACTAAAGTGGGACACGTTGTGTGAGTTGATGGGACAAAGGTGGGACAGACTCCAGAAATGAAAGCTTTGCTGTTTGACATCATTTCCAGCTGCTACACACATTACAGAGCTTTATTTAGACTTTATTCACTGAAATAATAAAGTCTTGTGGAGAGAAGGGCAGCAATACTCACGGCCAGATGTTCCAACCCAGGGAGAAAGTTGTTCTTAATTTGAATCTCTTTTTGTGAGTTAAAAACTGAGAAAGTGGGACATTATCCTAATCGGTGGGACAGGGGACAAATCAAAAGTGGGACAGGTGACACTATGGACGATTCGCTCGGTCGTCTTCTGTTCAACAAATACATGAACCAACGCTGGACTTAAGTTTGATATTTTACCTAATAAAGAAACTGAGACGTACAAGACACAGAGGTCCAACGGCCATTAGTGACTGACGTTAGCTACACAACATGCTAATCTACTCAACGTTAAGTTGCATCAGAAGGTTACCAGCTCTTGTATAAAAACATAAGGAGTTTAATTCATCATATTTATTGTAAATGTATATTTAACTTTGTAAATTTGTTAAGGGCTGATTGAAACATGGCTCGACCGTAAAAGGCTGCCGACTGACGCACGGTGTTAGCGCGGCACACTTTTCTGATTTTATGGCACAGCCTCAGACAGAATATATTTAGAAATGTTTTCAGTCGGATTGTTCTGCCAGACTTTAATAAACAAACAACAATCCATGTCATAACAACACAAGGGCTCTGTGTACAACAGGATTGTTTTAAGATTGTTTAATTTGCAAATAATCCTCCAGAAAAAGTAGTGTTTGAGTGAAACAGTTTGTTTTCCCCCATGACAGGCCACGCCCCTCACTTTGATGCGATCACGACTGGATCTGTGGGCTTTATGCTGCGTTCACACCAAACACAAACTGAACATCATATTTGCGTCTCTTGGCTGTTTTCAGGAACAGATCTTTGTGACTGCTGTCTTTATAAAAGCAGCAGAGCCGCAGCAGAGCCGCAGCAGAGCCGCAGCAGAGCCGCAGCAGAGCCGCGCCGCAGCAGAGCCGCAGCAGAGCCGCGCCGCAGCAGAGCCGCAGCAGAGCCGCGCCGCAGCAGAGCCGCAGCAGAGCCGCAGCAGAGCCGCAGCAGAGCCGCAGCAGAGCCGCGCCGCAGCAGAGCCGCGCCGCAGCAGAGCCGCAGCAGAGCCGCAGCAGAGCCGCAGGTTCTCCCTGGAGCTTCTCTGAGTCCTCCAGGATTGTTTTGATGGATCTCTGGTCTCTACAGGAGCAGGATCCTGATTGGTTAACGCGCCGCCAATATTTGTGAAAGTTCAGATTTTTCAACTCGAGCGTTTTGGGCGTAGACGCTTGATTCACGTTTGTTATTATTTGACCTTTATTTAATCAGGAAAGTCCCACTGAGATTCAGAATCTTTTACAGGGGAGTCCTGGCCCCATGGGGGAGCTGTTGTACAGGTTTTTAGTGGTAGGAGACAGGGAGAACATGCCCCACACAGAAAGGTCCCTTCTTGCTGTGAGGCAGGAGTGCTAACCACTCTGCCACCGTGCCGCCATTTGTGTGCCAAGGCCCGACTCGCGAGGCGCTGGACGCTTGATTCGCGCCGCACGTTCACTTTAACCTGACGTAAATCAGATGCCCCGCTCGCGTTCGGTGTGAGCGCAGCACTTCCTGGTTTCACGTCTACGCAGAGTCGTGAGACTGAGCGTTTTCAGCTCTGGAGAAGGGCAGCGCCGCAGCATGCAGGATTACTCAGACAGAATACTACTGCAGGTGAAAGTGTTACTGTCCCCCTCTGCTCTGAGACACAGCTCTGTCCCGGATCTGAGTGGTCCCCGGTCCGGATCCTGGTCCCGCTGCTGGAGGAGACCGGACCGATTCAGTGCAGTTAAAGTTCGGAGACAGGAGCAGTCCAAGCTGTGGTGGCGGCCCCCTCAGTGTCCCTGCACAGACACAGGACAGAGACAGTTTAGACAGGACTCTGGTCTGTGGTCTGGGTCTGGGTCTGGGTCTGGACCAGGACTCACCACTGCGGAGTGCGAGAGCCGGTCAAATCTGAACTTCAGCCCCGACCTGGGAGAGTTCTTACTCTTCAGCTCTGAAACAGGAAGTGACACGTGAGCAGACAGGAAGTGACACGTGAGGAGACAGGAAGTGACACGTGAGGAGACAGGAAGTGACACATGAGGAGACAGGAAGTGACACGCGAGCAGACAGGAAGTGACACGTGAGCAGACAGGAAGTGACACATGAGGAGACAGGGAGTGACACGTGAGCAGACAGGAAGTGACACATGAGGAGACAGGAAGTGACACGTGAGCAGACAGGAAGTGACACATGAGGAGACAGGGAGTGACACGTGAGCAGACAGGAAGTGACACATGAGGAGACAGGAAGTGACACGTGAGCAGACAGGAAGTGACACATGAGGAGACAGGAAGTGACACATGAGGAGACAGGAAGTGACGCGTGAGCAGACAGGAAGTGACACGTGAGGAGACAGGAAGTGACACATGAGGAGACAGGAAGTGACGCGTGAGGAGACAGGAAGTGACACTTGAGGAGACAGGAAGTGACGCGCGAGGAGACAGGAAGTGACACATGAGCAGACAGGAAGTGACGCGTGAGGAGACAGGAAGTGACACGTGAGGAGAAAGGAAGTGACCCGTGAGGAGACAGGAAGTGACACATGAGGAGACAGGAAGTGACACGTGAGGAGACAGGAAGTGAGACGTGAGCAGACAGGAAGTGACGCGTGAGGAGACAGGAAGTGACACGTGAGGAGACAGGAAGTGAGACGTGAGCAGACAGGAAGTGACACGTGAGGAGACAGGAAGTGACACGCGAGCAGACAGGAAGTGACACGTGAGCAGACAGGAAGTGACACATGAGGAGACAGGGAGTGACACGTGAGCAGACAGGAAGTGACACATGAGGAGACAGGAAGTGACACGTGAGCAGACAGGAAGTGACACGTGAGGAGACAGGAAGTGACACATGAGGAGACAGGAAGTGACGCGTGAGGAGACAGGAAGTGACACTTGAGGAGACAGGAAGTGACACGTGAGGAGACAGGAAGTGAGACGTGAGCAGACAGGAAGTGACGCGTGAGGAGACAGGAAACAGGGCTCCTACAAAATAAAAGGGTTCAACAAATGTGAACCTGTGGGACTTCGGCAGATGATTGGACTTCCTCCTTCAACCAGGACCTGAGACACAAGAGAGAGTCCTGTTAGACCTGGCTTAGTCCAGGTTTAGACCTGGTTTAGACCTGGTTTAGTCCTGGTTCTGACCTGGTTTTGGTTGTCCTCAGAGCTGGTGCTGAAGCTGCAGGAGCTGGAGGTGGATCTGGAGATTCTTGAGTCCTTCTTCATCACCGCTCTGCAGACAAACACAGCACAGGGCCATCAAGCGCGGTCCAGTTCCAGTCTAGGTCTAGTCCAGGTCCAGGTCCAGTCCAGGAGCCACTGACCTGTTCCTAAGCCCCGCCTCTGGAGAGCTGTGATTGGCCGCCTGCTCTGCCCTCTCCTCCAGCGCATGGTGGTCGAAGCTCCGCTGTTCGCTCAGGAGACTGTGACACAGGCACAGGGCCGGTCAGGACCAGGACCAGGACCAGGACCAGGACCAGGACCAGGACCAGGACTCACCGACACCAGAGCCTACTCTAGGCCTGAGGCGGGTGCGCCCTGGACATTGAACTGTTAAAGCTGGGGACACACTACACGATCTTCTCAGTGGTTACAGATTCTGAAAAGACCAGGAGCTCACACTAACGACTGGTTTCAGCAGATTTAGTTCTGACGACTGAAAGACTGCGCCTCACACACTACAAGATCTGCTGAGGCCGCAACTGTCGCCAACCAAACGCAGCAAACTCTAGCTACCTGGGTCGCTGCTGCCGTTGTGTGCGCAGCTCTCTGTTTGGAAAAAAGTAAAAAGAAAAAACGTCTCTGTATCCAGTTTGGCTTGGGTCGCACTCAACTTTCTTCTGTGTTTGCCGTGGTTGTTTGTTTTCTTCTTCTTCTTCTTCTTCTTCTTCAAATTTCTGCTTATATTTTCCCGCCGCTTCCTGTTACGTCGTCATCGTTCTCTGACGCTATTTCCTGTGTCCCATCAGCTGTTTTTCATCGGCTGCTGGACTCCATGAATTCCCAGTTGGATGTAAACGTCCCACACTACAGGAGTGTGCTCCAGAGTCGGGGTTTGATTGCTTGCGACTGACGTCAGGCCGGGTTTTTGCACTGATTCGAGTCTGAACATCACACACTAACGGATTTCAGGGCTGGTGATTACGATTCCCTGCAGCAGTGTGGACTGGGACAGACTCGGAGCAACTGGGAATTGTTATAAAATCAGGTAAAAAAATCGTGTAGTGTGTCCCCAGCTTAAAGCTTTAACATGAACAACTGAAGTGTGTTCAGAAGTACAGTGCTGCCCTCTACAGTCCTGGCAGAATGACCACAGCCCTGTAGCACCGTTAGAACGCATGACTTCACAAAGCATCGATATCAGTGTTGGGTCACAAAATATTGCGATATATCACAAAATTAATATTTTGTCCCAGCACTAGAGAAGTCAATTCAACTTTTTCAGATAAAATAATTCTCATCTCAGAAACATGAGCATCTGAGGATCACATAAACCCAGCAGAAAATACACATGAGCATTAAGATTATAATCAGTTTTTGTTTTTTTATAGGTCATCTCTGTTGTATTGGACGTTTGGTTTGCAGTAAAGGCATGAAAAACACAGAGAGTTGAATAAAAAACCAATAAAGGAAGAAATATAAATAAGATACAAATAATTAACAGATCTTTTATAAACACAGTCGACACTAAAGTTAAAAGTGCATTATAACCCAGTGCAGCCAAAACAAGAATTGTGCAAATTAAACTTTTATTGCACAGGAAAAAAAACTAAACAAAACAAAAAAACAAAATAGTTTAAAGTGATTTGTTTTGGCTCTGGGTCTGAATCTCTTCCTGGAGGACGGTGCTGGACAGAACGGACCGAGCCTTTCGTAAAACTGAGACAGAGCTGCTCCTTGCCAATTATTTTACTGTCATTATTTTAAACAAATTTCCATAAAAAGAGATAAAAGACAAAATGATAAATCGACTCAATAAAAGATCTACAAAGTGAAACCATGAGTGTCTTGTCCACATTAAAATTTCTCAGTTTTTGATGAAAGTACAGTTTTTGCAGGACTTTTTTTTCAGATTTGAGATGTATTATCTCTCCTGCAGCTCTAACTTTTTAGTCTCACCTTTCGCCCTAAGCACAAAAAGATGCACACAGACTGCCATAGAAAAATTATCTAATGGTCAATAATTCCAGTATTTTTTTTTTTTTCATGGTTACAATGATTGACTTCAGTTCTCATCACACACAGCAAAAATTAATTCTGTTTATGAAATGTAAGGCTTAAATTCCAGTTTATGTGCACAGCTCTGTAAGAACTACATTTTGGATTTGTGCTCACGCAAACACAAACAAACTCATTTCTCAACAAACACTTTCACATCAATTTATGACAACCCTAAAACACACCCAAATCATTTTAGTTCAAAAATGTTTTTATTTGCCTTGTAGGCTTGATCATTTATACAAACACTAATGTGGCCATCTG
>CM036244.1:5712882-5773619 GCA_020698575.1 Bostrychus sinensis | reverse complement strand
AGGATAGAGCCGCACTCTCGTACGGAACGACGTGAGACAAGTTGTATTGCCTTCTCCTGATAGTAGATCTTCATGCCCCCGTCCCCTCCTTTTCTAACTGCACCTCAGGAAAGACAGCGTCGCTATCCGGGACTTCTGACACCACCAAACCAGTGTTTACCCAACAAGTCCCTACCCGACCCACCATTTCGCCCGACAGCTCAGATGTTTAGTATTTATAGATAAATAATAGTCATACGTGTGAAACACAGGTCTACAGCAAAATGTTTCTGGAACAAAAGTAGTGACATTTTTCTTGGATTAGGTCACTAATAAAGAAAAAGTAAGTGAGAAGTGCAGATTGCTATAGTTTCCAAGAAACAGTATTGGGTCAAAATAGGAAATTTATGCAAAATAAGACAAAAACGGTAGTTTATCAGAAGGTACAGTGTCTACAAGCAACCAGTTCTATCTGAAAGCTGCACATTCAATACATTCATTTTAATATGGCTCGAGTTTTGACATAAAATGTTTGGTTTTTATTTGCAGAAATCTCTCTCTTGGAAGTGGACAAAATGCATGCATGTAGAGAAATTCAATATTTTCAAAATATAAATATTTTTAAGCAAAAATGCCTAAATCTATTGTATAAACAGATGCGATTTTGATGTGAAATATCATTAAATATCTTGAATACATTAGCGAACCAGCACAGTTATCATTGATTTTCAGTTCATTTTATCAAATAAATGAGATTTAGCCACTTTTATCTCAGAAGCAGATCGAGTCCAAACATTTGTAGACCAGTGATATTTAACATGAATGATGCTGTAATGAATAAAACAGAGAGGATTACTGCAGCTCTGTGCCTGAGGCTGAACGCTAACGGCTAAGCTAATGGCTAAGCTAACGGCTAAGCTAACGTTAGCAGCGGTTTATTTAAGAGCTTTTTATTTCTGCTGAGCTGTGACAGAAGGAAACACAGCTGGGTTGTGTTCAGGTTAAACTCCTGCTCTGTACTGACCTCTAGTGGCCATCGCTGTCCACTACTTTTCAAAATGCATTGTGGGAAATTTTGAGGTCACTATTTGTTATCCATTAGACACTGGGACACCGCTGCAGACTGGAGAGAGCTCTGTAGGGGGCGCTGCAGAGGGACATGCACAGGAACAGGAAGTGGAGCTCTGACCTGGCTTTTATTTTGTAGGAGCACCTGAACTTCTGCAGCGTTGGCCCCGCGGGGAACCTGCTGCTGTCGCTCAGGCACCAGGCCCACGAGGAGCTGCTCCACGTCATCGTCAGGTAACAACACCGCTCCCAAGCCTGGATAAACACACCGCTGCTGTCAGGAAGGGCATCCGGAGTAAAACATACATCCAATTAATCTGAGAAGCTCTAGGACGTCGTATTAGATTTAAATACACAGAGGACAGAGGACACAGAGGACAGAGGACAGAGGACAGAGAGGACAGAGAGGACACAGAGGACAGAGAGGACACAGAGGACAGAGAGGACAGAGAGGACACAGAGGACAGAGAGGACAGAGGACACAGAGGACACAGAGGACAGAGGACACAGAGGACAGAGGACAGAGAGGACAGAGAGGACACAGAGGACAGAGAGGACACAGAGGACACAGAGGACACAGAGGACAGAGAGGACAGAGGACACAGAGGACAGAGAGGACACAGAGGACACAGAGGACAGACAAAGGACACAGAGGACAGAGAGGACAGAGAGGACAGAGAGGACAGAGGACACAGAGGACAGAGAGGACAGAGAGGACACAGAGGACAGAGAGGACAGAGGACACAGAGGACACAGAGGACACAGAGGACAGACATAGGACACAGAGGACAGAGAGGACAGAGGACAGAGGACACAGAGGACAGAGAGGACAGAGAGGATACAGAGGACAGAGAGGACACAGAGGACAGAGAGGACAGAGAGGACACAGAGGACAGAGAGGACAGAGAGGACAGAGAGGACAGAGGACACAGAGGACAGAGAGGACAGAGAGGACACAGAGGACAGAGAGGACAGAGGACACAGAGGACAGAGAGGACACAGAGGACACAGAGGACAGAGAGGACACAGAGGACACAGAGGACAGACATAGGACACAGAGGACAGAGAGGACAGAGAGGACAGAGAGGACAGAGGACAGAGAGGACAGAGAGGACAGAGAGGACAGAGAGGACAGAGGACACAGAGGACACAGAGGACACAGAGGACACAGAGGACACAGAGGACAGACATAGGACACAGAGGACAGAGAGGACAGAGGACAGAGAGGACAGAGGACACAGAGGACAGAGAGGATACAGAGGACAGAGAGGACACAGAGGACAGAGGACAGAGAGAGGACAGAGGACACAGAGGACAGAGAGAGGACAGAGGACACAGAGGACACAGAGGACAGAGAGGACACAGAAGACAGAGGACACAGAGGACAGAGAGGACAGAGGACAGAGAGGACAGAGAGGATACAGAGGACAGAGAGGACACAGAGGACAGAGAGGACAGAGAGGACACAGAGGACAGAGAGGACAGAGAGAACAGAGAGGACAGAGGACACAGAGGACAGAGAGGACAGAGAGGACACAGAGGACAGAGAGGACAGAGGACACAGAGGACAGAGAGGACACAGAGGACACAGAGGACAGAGAGGACACAGAGGACAGAGAGGACAGAGGACACAGAGGACAGAGAGGACACAGAGGACAGACATAGGACACAGAGGACAGAGAGGACAGAGAGGACAGAGAGGACAGAGGACAGAGAGGACACAGAGGACAGAGAGGACAGAGGACACAGAGGACACAGAGGACAGACATAGGACACAGAGGACAGAGAGGACAGAGGACAGAGAGGACAGAGGACACAGAGGACAGAGAGGATACAGAGGACAGAGAGGACACAGAGGACAGAGGACAGAGAGAGGACAGAGGACACAGAGGACAGAGAGAGGACAGAGGACACAGAGGACACAGAGGACAGAGAGGACACAGAAGACAGAGGACACAGAGGACACAGAGGACAGAGGACAGAGAGAGGACAGAGAGGACAGAGGACACAGAGGACAGAGGACAGAGAGAGGACACAGAGGACACAGATGACAGAGGACAGAAGACACAGAGGACAGAGAGGACACAGAGGACACAGAGGACAGAGGACAGAGAGAGGACAGAGAGGACAGAGGACACAGAGGACAGAGGACAGAGAGAGGACACAGAGGACACAGATGACAGAGGACAGAGGACACAGAGGACAGAGAGAGGACAGAGGACACAGAGGACACAGAGGACAGAGAGGACACAGAAGACAGAGGACACAGAGGACACAGAGGACAGAGGACAGAGAGAGGACAGAGAGGACAGAGGACACAGAGGACAGAGAGAGGACACAGAGGACACAGATGACCGAGGACAGAGGACACAGAGGACAGAGGACAGAGAGAGGACACAGAGGACACAGATGACAGAGGACAGAAGACACAGAGGACAGAGAGAGGACAGAGGACACAGAGGACAGAGAGAGGACAGAGGACAGAGAGGACACAGAGGACACAGAGGACAGAGGACAGAGGACAGAGAGAGGACAGAGGACACAGAGGACAGAGAGAGGACAGAGAGGACAGAGGACACAGAGGACAGAGAGAGGACACAGAGGACACAGATGACCGAGGACAGAGGACACAGAGGACAGAGGACAGAGAGAGGACACAGAGGACACAGATGACAGAGGACAGAAGACACAGAGGACAGAGAGAGGACAGAGGACACAGAGGACAGAGAGAGGACAGAGGACAGAGAGGACACAGAGGACACAGAGGACAGAGGACAGAGGACAGAGAGAGGACAGAGGACACAGAGGACAGAGGACAGAGAGAGGACACAGAGGACAGAGAACAGAAGACACAGAGGACAGAGAGGACACAGAGGACACAGAGGACAGAAGACACAGAGGACAGAGAGGACACAGAGGACACAGAGGACACAGAGGACAGAGGACACAGAGGACAGAGAGAGGACAGAGGACACAGAGGACAGAGGACACAGAGGACAGAGGACAGAAGACACAGAGGACAGAGAGGACACAGAGGACACAGAGGACAGAGGACAGAGAGAGGACAGAGGACACAGAGGACAGAGAGGACAGAGAGGACACAGAGGGCACAGAGGACAAAAGACACAGAGGACACAGAGGACACAGAGGACAGAGGACAGAGAGAGGACAGAGAGGACACAGAGGACACAGAAGACAGAGGACACAGAGGACAGAGGACAGAAGACACAGAGGACAGAGAGGACACAGAGAGGACAGAGAGGACACAGAGGACAGAGGACACAGAGGACACAGAGGACAGAGGACAGAGAGAGGACAGAGGACAGAGAGGACAGAGAGGACACAGAGGGCACAGAGGACAAAAGACACAGAGGACACAGAGGACACAGAGGACAGAGGACAGAGAGAGGACAGAGGACAGAGAGGACACAGAGGACACAGAAGACAGAGGACACAGAGGACAGAGGACAGAAGACACAGAGGACAGAGAGGACACAGAGAGGACAGAGAGGACACAGAGGACAGAGGACACAGAGGACACAGAGGACAGAGGACACAGAGGACAGAGAGCACAGAGGACACAGAGGACAGAGAGGACAGAGAGGACAGAGGACAGAGAGGACAGAGGACACAGAGGACAGAGGACACAGAGGACAGAGGACACAGAGGACAGAGAGGACAGAGAGCACAGAGGACACAGAGGACACAGAGGAAAGAGGACAGAGAGAGGACACAGAGGACACAGAGGGCACAGAGGACAGAGAGGACAGAGAGGACAGAGAGGACAGAGGACACAGAGGACAGAGAGAGGACACAGAGGACAGAGAGAGGACACAGAGAGGACAGAGAGAGGACACAGAGGGACAGAGAGCACAGAGAGCACAGAGGACACAGAGGAAAGAGGACAGAGAGGACAGAGAGCACAGAGGACACAGAGGAAAGAGGACAGAGAGGACACAGAGGACAGAGAGGACAGAGAGGACAGAGAGCACAGAGGACACAGAGGAAAGAGGACAGAGGGGACACAGAGGACACAGAGGACAGAGAGGACAGAGGACAGAGAGGACAGAGAGCACAGAGGACAGAGGACAGAGAGAGGACACAGAGGACACAGAGGACAGAGAGGACACAGAGGACACAGAGGACACAGAGGACAGAGAGCACAGAGAGCACAGAGGACACAGAGGACACAGAGGACAGAGAGACCCTTTTCACGTGACGTCAGAAAACTTCCGTTTTGAGACGATGGGATGTATCTTCAGTTCCGGTGCCGCGCTTCTCCCATAAGAAATTCTCCCAGACTTTTTTCAAATTGCTGTTTACAAGTTTACACAATATACAGCGATTTTCAAATGAATATTTACCCACAAAACGTTCAAAACTTGCGAAAGGATATTAATTCTTCAACGAAGGATACTTGGATTATGAAGTGAGTGCTTTGTTATGTAGCTAGATAGCATTAGCAACATGGCTAAGTGATAGAGCTGCGCTGTAAAACAGTGTTAGATCATGTCATGATCTGAGTTTATCTGAATATTTGACAATCTGCTTATCAGGAAATACCACTGGATAGTACTACAGTATATTTTCATTTAGTAAAGCTCTGTGCTCGAACACTGACTCTGCTGTAGTGATCAGTCTGTGACAAAATAATACACTTTTCACATCTACTGCCAAAACTACAATGGTTTGTGTTTACTTTAATCTTTACTTTAATTCATCAGCAAATCTCTGTACATCATGTAGCCTTATATTTGGCTAATTTTTAAGACTCCGAGTAAATTCCTTACTGGCGAGCAGCAGCACTGGAAATGAAGATACATCCCATCGTCTCAAAACGGAAGTTGTCTGACGTCATCGTGAAAAGGGCCTATTCACAGGTCAACATAAGGCTTATCACAATCACTTATTCCACCTAAAATGCTTGTCTTGTGTAAATAAAGTACTCAGACAATAATAAAGTACCCCAACAATATTAAAAAACACAACTAAATATGATAGAAATTCACTAACTCAAGTAAAACTTAGCATAGCTTAGCCAAAATTGCTACCAAAGGCTAATGAACAAATTAGCTTGAAATTCACAGTAAAGAACTAAAATAACTCGGCAAACCTATGATAAGATCACAGCAGAACAACCAACCTGCGTCACGGACACACACTCAAATCCAACATCAGCATGAACAGCAGAATAAAGAAGGTAACACTGTCACTGGAAAACAACTCTGCTCATACTCTCAAGGAAAAAAGAAACGCACCACTTTCATTTTCTCAATTTGTCAAAAAATATTACAGCCAGTGAAAAATGACTCTATTCTGAGTCAAAATGAAATGTTTTCCTGGTTCTGGTTGATTGATTTTGATGAGCAATAACAACTGTATTTTTGTATTAATCACCTATGTCTGGGTCAGGAGTAAAACTCAGAGATGAACTGGACCTGTCCTCAATTGTGCACAACCATTCCCTATAAAAAGACACCAAAATGGAAAAAAAAAGCACATTTGTTCCCAATGCCACGACTCCTGCAACCAGAGAGAGATTGGCAGCCATTGGCCTGCTTCAAGCTGAAGGAGCACACGGCTGTAGCCAGGAGTTTGGAGTCCATCACTCTACTGTTGTACGCCTCGCTGAGCGTTTCCACACCACTGGATCCTCCAATGACCGTCCCAGATCTGGTCGACCACATGTCACAACTGCTGCATTATTATTGTTTGGTCATGTTATTGTTATTGAAACCGTCATAAGCATTGATTAATTGGGTCTGAATATCAGGGACGGGTTTATGGTTGATGTGCACATGGAATATTTCCATCAAAAATAAGTAACCAAACAAAAATGTGGTAAAAAAGCAGTGGTGCGTTTCTTTTTTCCTTGAGTGTAAAACGCCCGCGCCTCTAGTGGTCGCCCTGAAAACTGCAACCTAACTTATAATGGTGTATTACAGTCTTCTCTTCATAACAGCGACAGTGTTAACCACTCTGCCACTGTGACAAGTCTCTGACACGTTCAGCCAAACACAAACAGTGATTTCTCAGTCTCTGATGTCTGTTCTGTCGTCTGCCTCAGGTCCAGAGTGAAGTCCGTCTATCATCGTCTGTCTCTGAGCGAGCTCCCGGAAATCCCCAGTGTCCCTGAACTGGCCAAGGTACCACACACAACACACACAACACAAACAACACAATATAAAAGTAGCATTCATAATAAAAGTACATGACGTGTGTGTGAGCAGCTGCTGTGTGAGGAGGCGGGGACTCAGCGTTTCTGCCCCGTCCTCTACCCAAAGGTAAGGATTTAAACCATTATCACTCAAAAACAAACATGGATGCGGTTTGTGGTGATCCTGTGTTTTTGTGATTTCCAGGCGTCGGAGCTGATCGTGAACTTCGACGAACACGAACTCAACAACACCTTTAAGTTTGGAGTCATCTATCAGAGCTTCGGACAGGTACGGAGGCTCCGGATTCTCCGCCGCTGAAGTCATTTCCAGAGAGCGCACAAGGTTCCAAACTGTGGGGTACAAACAAACCCTGACCAGAGTTGTTTTAGTTCAGTTTGTGATATTTGATGAGAAATCTGTGTTCTGTGCCGCTCTGGACGCACCACCGGGTTTCTGTGGCAAGATTTTACATTTCCACCCCTACCCCAGCGCTAAAACAGAATATAGGCTACATTTACTAAGGAATAACCCTGATGTTGTGCCACTCCCTGAATCGTGCCCTGATGAGTTTTGTAGTGGGTTTTTCTGCAGAACGGTAGAAGGTCGGTGTCTGAGGCAGAGACCTTGCCTGGAAATTCCACACTCACCGCTGGTTGCCTTAGAATCAATTCGGTTTCTAGGGCGGAGCAAACCCGAGTTAACGGACAGCGGAGTGACGTTAACAAAGCGACAAGAAAGTGAGAAAGTAAACAAACGGAGTAGTGAAGCCACGAGGGAGGAACGAGGGAGTTATTTCAACATTACCGTACCATACGCTGAATGAAACAAACTCTCGGCTCCTCGGTGCGCCATCTTGATCGTTGTCGGTGAGGAGACGCGTACGAATGACGCTGCTCGCGAAGAACACGTGACTTAAATAAACCAATCAAAATGCACGGTACGGTTGGGATTTGAGTAAACCACTGCGGACGGCGGTGACCAGACTGATATTTCTCTGTAGAATAACACAGAGACATATCAGTCTGGATTTTCCAGGCAAGTAGAGACCTGCGGGACTGACTTTTCCATCCCGCTCCCGAAGTTTCTCTGCCGGCTCCCGTCCCGGCTCAGGAGAGGAGGAAGCTGACTGTGGTTAATGCTCTGTTAAAGCTCTGGGTTCATGTGCGGTGTTTGTTACTGGGCCACAGATGGTGAGTTTCGTGAGTTTCGTGAGTTTCCTTCTCTGTGCTCAGATGTCTGTTTACTTTCTCCGCTGCTCTACACGGCGGATTGTTACCGTAATGCCCAGTGTAAACGTGCACTCAAAATTCTCAGGACACTCAGGACCCGGCGTGTTTTTGCTTGACCGCCCGCCCGATCCCGAACACCAGGCGTCTAAGTCTGAGGGTCCTCCCACAGGAACATTTAACAAAACAGATGTAGTCTCCTGTGATCTGAGGGATTTTAGAAGATCATCTGTGGTCTTCAGCAGCTGCTGCTGCAGTCTCTTCAAGTTTAAAGACAACTCTCACGTTTTAAACACGAACTGAGACCAGAGCACAGCGTGACTTTAGTTTTTTATGTTTTACACAGGCTGCTTATGACTTGTGTGTAAATCCTCTGTTAGTTCCCCAGTGGGGCCCCCAGCTCTGCTCTGCCTCTGCAGCACAGGGCCCCAGACTCTGGACCCAGACTCTGGACTCAGACTCTGGACCCTGGACTCAGACTCTGGACTCAGACTCTGGACTCAGACTCTGGACCCGGACTCTGGACTCAGACTCTGGACTCGGACTCTGGACTCGGACTCTGGACTCGGACTCTGGACTCGGACTCTGGACTCGGACTCTGGACTCGGACTCTGGACTCGGACTCTGGACTCAGACTCTGGACTCAGACTCTGGACCCGGACTCTGGACTCGGACTCTGGACTCAGACTCTGGACCCTGGACCCAGACTCTGGACTCAGACTCTGGACTCAGACTCTGGACCCTGGACCCAGACTCTGGACTCAGACTCTGGACCCTGGACCCAGACTCTGGACTCAGACTCTGGACTCAGACTCTGGACCCTGGACCCAGACTCTGGACTCAGACTCTGGACCCTGGACCCAGACTCTGGACTCAGACTCTGGACTCAGACTCTGGACCCTGGACCCAGACTCTGGACTCAGACTCTGGACCCTGGACCCAGACTCTGGACTCAGACTCTGGACTCAGACTCTGGACTCAGACTCTGGACTCAGACTCTGGACCCTGGACCCAGACTCTGGACTCAGACTCTGGACCCTGGACCCAGACTCTGGACTCAGACTCTGGACCCTGGACCCAGACTCTGGACTCAGACTCTGGACCCTGGACCCAGACTCTGGACTCAGACTCTGGACTCAGACTCTGGACCCAGACTCTGGACCCAGACTCTGGACCCCAGACTCTGGACCCTGGACCCAGACTCTGGACTCAGACTCTGGACTCAGACTCTGGACCCTGGACCCAGACTCTGGACCCAGACTCTGGACTCAGACTCTGGACCCGGACTCTGGACTCAGACTCTGGACTCGGACTCTGGACTCGGACTCTGGACTCGGACTCTGGACCCAGACTCTGGACCCGGACTCTGGACTCGGACTCTGGACTCAGACTCTGGACCCTGGACCCAGACTCTGGACTCAGACTCTGGACTCAGACTCTGGACCCTGGACCCAGACTCTGGACTCAGACTCTGGACCCTGGACCCAGACTCTGGACTCAGACTCTGGACTCAGACTCTGGACCCTGGACCCAGACTCTGGACTCAGACTCTGGACCCTGGACCCAGACTCTGGACTCAGACTCTGGACCCTGGACCCAGACTCTGGACTCAGACTCTGGACTCAGACTCTGGACCCTGGACCCAGACTCTGGACTCAGACTCTGGACCCTGGACCCAGACTCTGGACTCAGACTCTGGACCCTGGACCCAGACTCTGGACTCAGACTCTGGACCCTGGACCCAGACTCTGGACTCTGGACCCTGGACCCAGACTCTGGACTCAGACTCTGGACTCAGACTCTGGACTCAGACTCTGGACCCTGGACCCAGACTCTGGACTCAGACTCTGGACCCTGGACCCAGACTCTGGACTCAGACTCTGGACCCTGGACCCAGACTCTGGACTCAGACTCTGGACTCAGACTCTGGACTCAGACTCTGGACTCAGACTCTGGACCCTGGACCCAGACTCTGGACTCAGACTCTGGACTCAGACTCTGGACCCTGGACCCAGACTCTGGACTCAGACTCTGGACTCAGACTCTGGACCCTGGACCCAGACTCTGGACTCAGACTCTGGACCCTGGACCCAGACTCTGGACTCAGACTCTGGACCCTGGACCCAGACTCTGGACTCAGACTCTGGACCCTGGACCCAGACTCTGGACTCAGACTCTGGACTCAGACTCTGGACCCAGACTCTGGACCCAGACTCTGGACCCCAGACTCTGGACCCTGGACCCAGACTCGACCCAGACTCTGGAACCAGACTCTGGACTCAGACTCTGGACTCAGACTCTGGACTCAGACTCTGGACTCAGACTCTGGACTCAGACTCTGGACTCAGACTCTGGACTCAGACTCTGGACCCTGGACTCAGACTCTGGACTCAGACTCTGGACTCAGACTCTGGACCCGGACTCTGGACTCAGACTCTGGACTCGGACTCTGGACTCGGACTCTGGACTCGGACTCTGGACCCAGACTCTGGACCCGGACTCTGGACTCGGACTCTGGACTCAGACTCTGGACCCTGGACCCAGACTCTGGACTCAGACTCTGGACTCAGACTCTGGACCCTGGACCCAGACTCTGGACTCAGACTCTGGACCCTGGACCCAGACTCTGGACTCAGACTCTGGACTCAGACTCTGGACCCTGGACCCAGACTCTGGACTCAGACTCTGGACCCTGGACCCAGACTCTGGACTCAGACTCTGGACCCTGGACCCAGACTCTGGACTCAGACTCTGGACTCAGACTCTGGACCCTGGACCCAGACTCTGGACTCAGACTCTGGACCCTGGACCCAGACTCTGGACTCAGACTCTGGACCCTGGACCCAGACTCTGGACTCAGACTCTGGACCCTGGACCCAGACTCTGGACTCTGGACCCTGGACCCAGACTCTGGACTCAGACTCTGGACTCAGACTCTGGACTCAGACTCTGGACCCTGGACCCAGACTCTGGACTCAGACTCTGGACCCTGGACCCAGACTCTGGACTCAGACTCTGGACCCTGGACCCAGACTCTGGACTCAGACTCTGGACTCAGACTCTGGACTCAGACTCTGGACTCAGACTCTGGACCCTGGACCCAGACTCTGGACTCAGACTCTGGACTCAGACTCTGGACTCAGACTCTGGACTCAGACTCTGGACCCTGGACCCAGACTCTGGACTCAGACTCTGGACTCAGACTCTGGACCCTGGACCCAGACTCTGGACTCAGACTCTGGACTCAGACTCTGGACCCTGGACCCAGACTCTGGACTCAGACTCTGGACCCTGGACCCAGACTCTGGACTCAGACTCTGGACCCTGGACCCAGACTCTGGACTCAGACTCTGGACCCTGGACCCAGACTCTGGACTCAGACTCTGGACTCAGACTCTGGACCCAGACTCTGGACCCAGACTCTGGACCCCAGACTCTGGACCCTGGACCCAGACTCGACCCAGACTCTGGAACCAGACTCTGGACTCAGACTCTGGACTCAGACTCTGGACTCAGACTCTGGACTCAGACTCTGGACTCAGACTCTGGACTCAGACTCTGGACTCAGACTCTGGACTCAGACTCTGGACTCAGACTCTGGACCCTGGACTCAGACTCTGGACTCAGACTCTGGACTCAGACTCTGGACTCAGACTCTGGACTCAGACTCTGGACCCTGGACTCAGACTCTGGACCCTGGACTCAGACTCTGGACTCAGACTCTGGACCCTGGACTCAGACTCTGGACTCAGACTCTGGACCCTGGACTCAGACTCTGGACTCAGACTCTGGACCCTGGACTCAGACTCTGGACTCAGACTCTGGACCCTGGACTCAGACTCTGGACTCAGACTCTGGACCCTGGACTCAGACTCTGGACTCAGACTCTGGACTCAGACTCTGGACTCAGACTCTGGACTCAGACTCTGGACTCAGACTCTGGACTCAGACTCTGGACTCAGACTCTGGACTCAGACTCTGGACTCAGACTCTGGACTCAGATTCTGGACTCAGACTCTGGACTCAGACTCTGGACTCAGACTCTGGACTCAGACTCTGGACCCAGACTCTGGACCCAGACTCTGGACCCCAGACTCTGGACCCTGGACCCAGACTCGACCCAGACTCTGGAACCAGACTCTGGACTCAGACTCTGGACTCAGACTCTGGACTCAGACTCTGGACTCAGACTCTGGACTCAGACTCTGGACTCAGACTCTGGACCCTGGACTCAGACTCTGGACTCAGACTCTGGACTCAGACTCTGGACTCAGACTCTGGACTCAGACTCTGGACTCAGACTCTGGACTCAGACTCTGGACTCAGACTCTGGACTCAGACTCTGGACCCTGGACTCAGACTCTGGACCCTGGACTCAGACTCTGGACTCAGACTCTGGACCCTGGACTCAGACTCTGGACTCAGACTCTGGACCCTGGACTCAGACTCTGGACTCAGACTCTGGACCCTGGACTCAGACTCTGGACTCAGACTCTGGACCCTGGACTCAGACTCTGGACTCAGACTCTGGACCCTGGACTCAGACTCTGGACTCAGACTCTGGACTCAGACTCTGGACTCAGACTCTGGACTCAGACTCTGGACTCAGACTCTGGACTCAGACTCTGGACTCAGACTCTGGACTCAGACTCTGGACTCAGACTCTGGACTCAGACTCTGGACTCAGACTCTGGACTCAGACTCTGGACTCAGACTCTGGACTCAGACTCTGGACTCAGACTCTGGACTCAGACTCTGGACTCAGACTCTGGACTCAGACTCTGGACCCAGACTCTGGACCCAGACTCTGGACTCAGACTCTGGACTCAGACTCTGGACTCAGACCCTGGACTCAGACCCTGGACTCAGACCCTGGACTCAGACCCTGGACTCAGACCCTGGACTCAGACTCTGGACTCAGACTCTGGACTCAGACTCTGGACTCAGACTCTGGACTCAGACTCTGGACTCAGACTCTGGACTCAGACTCTGGACTCAGACTCTGGACTCAGACTCTGGACTCAGACTCTGGACTCAGACTCTGGACTCAGGTGAAGATTCTTGTGGTGACAGAAACGCGCCGGATAAATCCAGTCCATGATTATTGTAAAAGAGCAGAAGAAAGTTGCTCGAGCCTTCTCCTGACGTCAGAGGCATGGGTTGGTTTGTTTTAGCTGTGGTTGGTTTGTTTTAGCTGTGGTTGGTTTGAGCTGTGGTTGGTTTGAGCTGTGGTTGGTTTGAGCTGTGGTTGGTTTGAGCTGTGGTTGGTTTGAGCTGTGGTTGGTCTGAGCTGTGGTTGGTCTGAGCTGTGTTTGTGTTAAGGATTTGCGGAAGACAGGAGGGATGGACCCAAAGGTGCGGACAAAAAGTATTTTAATATAACTTACTGCAATAACGAGAACACAGGGGTACACGAAAACCACAACGAGACTCAAACTACTAAACATACTAAACACACTAAACACACTAAACACACTAAACATACTAAACATACTAAACATACTAAACACACTAAACACACTAAACATACTAAACATACTAAACACACTAAACACACTAAACACACTAAACACACTAAACACACTAAACACACTAAACACACTAAACACTAACCTAACATACTAACATACTAAACACACTAAACACACTAAACATACTAAACACACTAAACACACTAAACATACTAAACATACTAAACATACTAAACATACTAAACATACTAAACACACTAAACACACTAAACATACTAAACATACTAAACATACTAAACACACTAAACACACTAAACACACTAAACACACTAAACACACTAAACATACTAAACATACTAAACACACTAAACACACTAAACATACTAAACATACTAAACACACTAAACATACTAAACATACCAAGCACACTAAATGAACCCACACAACACCTGGGGAGGACACAGGACATAAATACACAAGGGAATGAGACACAGGTGAAAAACATCAAGGCGGGGCAGGCAATCACACAGGCGGGAAACACAAGAGGCAGGAAGAAAACCGGGAAAACAAGGAAACAGACTGGGAATACAAAATAAAACAAGGGAAACAAACACAGAAAACAAGACAAAGACACGAGACATAACAGGTTGGTTTGTTTGAACTGTAGTTGGTCTGAGCTGTGTTTGGTTTGAGCTGTGGTTGGTCTGAGCTGTGGTTGGTCTGAGCTGTGTTTGGTTTGTATGTGTTTGGTTTGAGCTGTGTTTGGTTTGAGCTGTGGTTGGTTTGAGCTGTGTTTGGTTTGAGCTGTGTTTGGTTTGTCTGTGTTTGGTTTGAGCTGTGTTTGGTTTGAGCTGTGTTTGGTTTGAGCTGTGGTTGGTTTGAGCTGTGGTTGGTCTGAGCTGTGGTTGGTCTGAGCTGTGTTTGTGTTAAGGATTTGCGGAAGACAGGAGGGATGGACCCAAAGGTGCGGACAAAAAGTATTTTAATATAACTTACTGCAATAACGAGAACACAGGGGTACACGAAAACCACAACGAGACTCAAACTACTAAACATACTAAACACACTAAACACACTAAACACACTAAACACACTAAACATACTAAACACACTAAACACACTAAACATACTAAACATACTAAACACACTAAACACACTAAACACACTAAACACACTAAACACACTAAACACACTAAACACACTAAACACACTAAACACACTAAACACACTAAACACACTAAACACACTAAACACACTAAACACACTAAACATACTAAACACACTAAACACACTAAACACACTAAACATACTAAACACACTAAACATACTAAACACACTAAACATACTAAACACACTAAACACACTAAACATACTAAACATACTAAACATACTAAACACACTAAACATACTAAACACACTAAACATACTAAACATACCAAGCACACTAAATGAACCCACACACACCTGGGGAGGACACAGGACATAAATACACAAGGGAATGAGACACAGGTGAAAAACATCAAGGCGGGGCAGGCAATCACACAGGCGGGAAACACAAGAGGCAGGAAGAAAACCGGGAAAACAAGGAAACAGACTGGGAATACAAAATAAAACAAGGGAAACAAACACAGAAAACAAGACAAAGACACGAGACATAACAGGTTGGTTTGTTTGAACTGTAGTTGGTCTGAGCTGTGTTTGGTTTGAGCTGTGGTTGGTCTGAGCTGTGGTTGGTCTGAGCTGTGTTTGGTTTGTATGTGTTTGGTTTGAGCTGTGTTTGGTTTGAGCTGTGGTTGGTTTGAGCTGTGTTTGGTTTGAGCTGTGTTTGGTTTGTCTGTGTTTGGTTTGAGCTGTGTTTGGTTTGAGCTGTGTTTGGTTTGAGCTGTGGTTGGTTTGTCTGTGGTTGGTTTGAGCTGTGGTTGGTTTGAGCTGTGGTTGGTTTGAGCTGTGGTTGGTTTGAGCTGTGGTTGGTTTGTCTGTGGTTGGTTTGAGCTGTGGTTGGTTTGAGCTGTGGTTGGTTTGTCTGTGTTTGGTTTGAGCTGTGGTTGGTTTGAGCTGTGGTTGGTTTGAGCTGTGGTTGGTTTGAGCTGTGGTTGGTTTGAGCTGTGGTTGGTTTGTCTGTGGTTGGTTTGAGCTGTGGTTGGTTTGTCTGTGGTTGGTTTGTCTGTGGTTGGTTTGAGCTGTGTTTGGTTTGAGCTGTGTTTGGTTTGAGCTGTGGTTGGTTTGAGCTGTGGTTGGTTTGAGCTGTGGTTGGTTTGTCTGTGTTTGGTCTAAGCTGTGGTTGGTTTGTTTGTGTTTGGTGCAGGTCTCTGAGGAGCAGCTGTTCAGCAACAACGAGGAGACTCCGGCCTTCACAGAGTTCCTGTCTCTGATCGGCGACACTGTGGACCTGCAGGACTTCAAAGGGTCAGTCCCGGTCCTGGTTTAGACCTGGTTTAGACCTGGGTTAGACCTGGTTTAATCCTGGTTTAGACCTGGGTTAGACCTGGTTTAGTCCTGGTTTAGACCTGGTTCAGTCGCGGTTTAGTCCTGGTTTAGACCTGGGTAAGACCTGGTTTAGACCTGGTTTAGTCGTGGTTTAGACTTGGTTTAGACCTGGTTTAGTCGTGGTTTAGACCTGGTTTAATCCTGGTTCAGTCATGGTTTGACCTGGGTTAGACCTGGTTTAGACCTGGTTTAGACCTGGGTTAGACCTGGTTTAGACCTGGGTTAGACCTGGTTTAGACCTGGGTTAGACCTGGTTTAGACCTGGTCTCTCTCTGGACTCTGCAGGTTCCGCGGGGGCCTGGACGTGAGCCACGGTCAGACCGGGTCCCAGTCGGTCTACGCGGTCCACAGAGACCAGGAGATCATGTTCCACGTCTGCACCAAGCTGCCTTTCACTGAGGGAGACTCCCAGCAGGTATGGGTCTGACCCCCTCACTGACAAACCCATTCCCTCCTAAACCCGCCCTGACCAATCAGGAGAGAGTATCTGAAAAGTGGGCGGGGTTTACGCAGTACTGGGCCTCTCTGATTGGTTGTTTTATGTTTGTTATGTTCAGCTGCAGAGGAAGAGACACATCGGCAACGACATCGTGGCCGTGGTTTTCCAGGAGGAGTCCACGCCGTTCGTCCCCGACATCATCGCGTCCAACTTCCTACACGCCTACGTCCTCGTCCAGCCTCAGGAGGACACCTACAAGGTGAGGACACGAGAGAGGACAGAGACAACACGTACAAGGTGAGAGAAGAGGACATGAGAGAGGACAGAGAGGACACGTACAAGGTGAGAGGGGAGGACACGAGAGGACAGAGAGGGCACGTACAAGGTGAGAGGGGAGGACACGAGAGAGGACAGAGACAACACGTACAAGGTGAGAGAAGAGGACACGAGAGAGGACAGAGAAGACATGTACAAGGTGAGAGGGGAGGACACGAGAGAGGACAGAGACAACACGTACAAGGTGAGAGAAGAGGACACGAGAGAGGACAGAGAAGACACGTACAAGGTGAGAGGGGAGGACACGAGAGAGGACAGAGAGGACACGAACAAGGTGAGAGGGGAGGACACGAGAGAGGACAGAGACAACACGTACAAGGTGAGAGAAGAGGACACGAGAGAGGACAGAGAAGACATGTACAAGGTGAGAGGGGAGGACACGAGAGAGGACAGAGAGGACACATACAAGATGAGAGGGGAGGACACGAGAGAGGACAGAGAGGACACGTACAAGGTGAGAGGGGAGGACACAAGAGAGGACAGAGAGGACACGTACAAGGTGAGAGAAGAGGACATGAGAGAGGACAGAGAGGACACGTACAAGGTGAGAGGGGAGGACACGAGAGAGGACAGAGAGGACACATACAAGGTGAGAGGGGAGGACACGATAGAGGACAGAGAGGACACGTACAAGGTGAGAGGAGAGGACACGAGAGAGGACAGAGAGGGCACGTACAAGGTGAGAGGGGAGGACATGAGAGAGGACAGAGAGGACACGTACAAGGTGAGGACACGAGAGAGGACAGAGAAGACACGTACAAGGTGAGAGTAGAGGACACGAGAGAGGACAGAGAAAACACGTACAAGGTGAGAGTAGAGGACACGAGAGAGGACAGAGAGGACACGTACAAGGTGAGAGGGGAGGACATGAGAGAGGACAGAGAGGACACGTACAAGGTGAGGACACGAGAGAGGACAGAGAAGACACGTACAAGGTGAGAGTAGAGGACACGAGAGAGGACAGAGAAAACACGTACAAGGTGAGAGTAGAGGACACGAGAGAGGACAGAGAGGACACGTACAAGGTGAGAGGGGAGGACACGAGAGAGGACAGAGAGGACACGTACAAGGTGAGAGGGGAGGACACGAGAGAGGACAGAGAGGACACGTACAAGGTGAGAGGGGAGGACACGAGAAAGGACAGAGAGGACACATAGGTGAGAGGAGAGGACACGAGAGAGGACAGAGAGGACACGTACAAGGTGAGAGGGGAGGACACGAGAGAGGACAGAGAGGACACGTACAAGGTGAGAGGGGAGGACACGAGAGAGGACAGAGAGGACACGTACAAGGTGAGAGGGAAGGACACGAGAGAGGACAGAGTGGACAAGTACAACCAGACTCTCCGACTTTGTTTTCTGCAGGGGGACAGTCTGGTTCCTCTCAGAGTGAAGCGTCTCTGGTTTGATTTGTCTCTGTCCTGTCACAGACGTTTATCTGCAGCACATCTTACAAATACGCACCGCTTATGTCCCGACCCCTGTTTCTCTGATTGGTTCCTCCGCCTGTGTTAGCTCCGCCCTTCGTTTCTCTGATTGGTTACTCCGCCTGTGCTAGCTCCGCCCTTCGTTTCTCTGATTGGTTACTCCACCTGTGTTAGCTCCGCCCTTTGTTTCTCTGATTGGTTCCTCCGCCTGTGTTAGCTCCTCCCTTCGTTTCTCTGATTGGTTCCTCCGCCTGTGCTAGCTCCGCCCTTCGTTTCTCTGATTGGTTACTCCGCCTGTCATTGTTCCGCCTCAGGAACTAAATGTTACCAAAGGAACCAGACTCAGTTGTTTGTACAGAGCAGGAGTTTGCCTGCAGGCCTGGGCAGTGTCCCGGTCTCTGGGGAAGGGTAATATATAATAATGATAATCTGCAGTTCTCTTGTCCTCCTGCAGGTGTCAGTAACAGCCAGAGAAGACGTCCCTCCATTTGGTCCTGCTCTGCCCAACCCCCCACTGTTCCACAAGGTCTGGGGCAGATTTTATATTTATCTATAAGACAGACTGTCTCACCTGTCTCTGTCTCTCACCTGTCTCTGTCTCTCACCTGTCTCTCACCTGTCTCTCACCTGTCTCTCACCTGTCTCTCACCTGTCTCTGTCTCTCACCTGTCTCTGTCTCTCAGCTGTCTCTGTCTCTCACCTGTCTCTCACCTGTCTCTCACCTGTCTCTCACCTGTCTCTCACCTGTCTCTGTCTCTCACCTGTCTCTGTCTCTCACCTGTCTCTGTCTCTCACCTGTCTCTCACCTGTCTCTGTCTCTCACCTGTCTCTCACCTATCTCTCACCTGTCTCTCACCTGTCTCTCACCTATCTCTCACCTGTCTCTCACCTGTCTTTCACCTGTCTCTGTCTCTCACCTGTCTCTCACCTGTCTCTGTCTCTCACCTGTCTCTCACCTGTCTCTGTCTCTCACCTGTCTTTCACCTGTCTCTCACCTGTCTCTCACCTGTCTTTTACCTGTCTCTGTCTCTCACCTGTCTCTCACCTGTCTTTCACCTGTCTGTCTCTCACCTGTCTCTCACCTGTCTCTGTCTCTCACCTGTCTTTCACCTGTCTCTCACCTGTCTCTCACCTGTCTCTCACCTGTCTTTCACCTGTCTCTGTCTCTCACCTGTCTTTCACCTGTCTCTCACCTGTCTCTGTCTCTCGCCTGTCTCTCACCTGTTTTTCACCTGTCTCTGTCTCTCACCTGTCTTTCACCTGTCTCTCACCTGTCTCTCACCTGTCTCTTACCTGTCTCTCACCTGTCTCTCACCTGTCTCTCACCTGTCTCTGCAGGGCCCAGAGTTCAGAGAGTTCCTTTTGACCAAACTGATAAACGCAGAGTTGTCCTGCTACAAGAGTGACCGCTTCGCTCGACTCGAGGTCAGTACTGCAGTACTATGCTAGTGCTGCACTGTCATACTGCAGTACTGCACTAGTACTGCACTGTGATATTGTGGTACTACACTAGTACTACATTAGTACTGCAGTATCACAGTACTGTGTACTTGGTTGATGTTGTAAAGTGTGTGTCCTTCAGGAGAGGACGCGCGCCGCTCTCCTGGATGCGCTTCTGGACGAGCTGCAGAGGCGCTCCCAGTGCATGCTGGGATTGGGCCCCCAGTGCCTGCTGGGGGTGTGCTCGGAGGAGGAGGAGGGGCGGACGGAGAATGGACACGCCCCCGGGGGACTGCTGGAGTCCATCAAGGTGAGCCGGACTTCAGACGACTTCAGAGGTCAGGGGACAGAGGTCAGGGGACAGGGGTCAGGGAACAGAGGTCAGGGGACAGAGGTCAGGGGTCAGGGGAGGGAATTGAGACAGAGGGACCTGCACTAAGGTCCTGAGTGCTAAGGTTCAGAGCGCTAATGTCCTGAGCGCTAAGGTCCTGAGCGCTAAGGTCCTGAGCGCTAAGGTCTTGTGGGCTAAGGTCCTGAGTGATAAGGTTCAGAGCGCTAAGGTCCTGAGCGCTAAGGTTCAGAGCGCTAAGGTTCAGAGCGCTAAGGTTCAGAGCGCTAAGGTTCAGAGCGCTAAGGTCCTGAGTGCTAGGGTCCTGAACACTAAGGTCCTGAACGCTAAGGTTCAGAGCGCTAAGGTCCTGAGCGCTAAGGTCCTGAGGGCTAAGGTCCTGAGGGCTAAGGTCCTGAGGGCTAAGGTCCTGAGCGCTAAGGTCCTGAGCGCTAAGGTTCAGAGGGCTAATGTCCTGAGCGCTAAGGTTCAGAGCGCTAAGGTCCTGAGTGCTAAGGTCCTGAGCGCTAATGTCCTGAGCGATAAGGTTCAGAGCGCTAAGGTCCTGAGCGCTAAGGTCCTGAGCGCTAAGGTCCTGAGCGCTAAGGTCCTGAGCGCTAAGGTCCTGAGCGCTAAGGTCCTGAGTGCTAAGGTCTTGTGGGCTAAGGTCCTGAGTGATAAGGTTCAGAGCGCTAAGGTCCTGAGCGCTAAGGTTCAGAGCGCTAAGGTCCTGAGCGCTAAGGTCCTGAGCGCTAAGGTCCTGAGGGCTAAGGTTCAGAGCGCTAAGGTCCTGAGTGCTAAGGTCCTGAACGCTAAGGTTCAGAGCGCTAAGGTTCAGAGCGCTAAGGTCCTGAACACTAAGGTCCTGAACGCTAAGGTTCAGAGCGCTAAGGTCCTGAGCGCTAAGGTCCAGAGCGCTAAGGTCCTGAGCGCTAAGGTTCAGAGCGCTAAGGTCCTGAGCGCTAAGGTTCAGAGCGCTAAGGTCCTGAGCGCTAAGGTCCTGAGGGCTAAGGTCCTGAACACTAAAGTTCAGAGCGCTAAGGTTCAGAGCGCTAAGGTCCTGAGTGCTAAGGTCCTGAACACTAAGGTCCTGAACGCTAAGGTCCTGAGCGCTAAGGTTCAGAGCGCTAATGTCCTGAGCGATAAGGTTCAGAGCGCTAAGGTCCTGAGCGCTAAGGTCCTGAGCGCTAAGGTCCTGAGCGCTAAGGTCCTGAGCGCTAAGGTCTTGTGGGCTAAGGTCCTGAGTGATAAGGTTCAGAGCGCTAAGGTCCTGAGTGCTAAGGTCCTGAGCGTTAATGTCCTGAGTGCTAAGGTCCTGAGCACTAAAGTTCAGAGCACTAAGGTTCAGAGCGCTAAGGTCCTGAGTGCTAAGGTCCTGAGCGTTAATGTCCTGAGTGCTAAGGTCCTGAGCACTAAGGTTCAGAGCGCTAAGGTCCTGAGTGCTAAGGTCCTGAGCACTAAAGTTCAGAGCGCTAAGGTCCTGAGCGCTAAGGTCCTGAGGGCTAATGTCCTGAGCGCTAAGGTCCTGAGCACTAAGGTTCAGAGCGCTAAGGTCCTGAGTGCTAAGGTCCTGAGTGCTAAGGTCCTGAGTGCTAAGGTCCTGAGCGTTAATGTCCTGAGCGCTAAGGTCCTGAGCACTAAGGTTCAGAGCGCTAAGGTCCTGAGCACTAAGGTTCAGAGCGCTAAGGTCCTGAGCACTAAGGTTCAGAGTGCTAAGGTCCTGAGTGCTAAGGTCCTGAGCGTTAATGTCCTGAGCGCTAAGGTCCTGAGCACTAAAGTTCAGAGCGCTAAGGTCCTGAGCGCTAAGGTCCTGAGCGCTAAGGTTCAGAGCGCTAAGGTCCTGAGCGCTAAGGTCCTGAGGGCTAATGTCCTGAGCGCTAAGGTTCAGAGCGCTAAGGTCCTGAGTGTATCTTATATTGATTTATTACATATTAATATTGTTTATTGTCCTGATGACATCACGGCTAGTTTCTGTTTCCTGGGGCAGAGGGCGATGAAGGGGCGGAGCGTCTCCATGGAAACAATGTCACGGGGCGGGGCCGGCCTCCCCACCAGTCTGAGCGGGTCCGGCCTGGTCCACATCACCAACGAGGTCTGGACCAGGTCTACACAACAATAACATCACAATATACACAGGCTCAGTTCCCTCCTTACTCCTCTGTCCTTGTCTCCTTGTCTCCTCCCTCCTTGTCTCCTTGTCTCCTCTGTCCTTGTGTCCTCAGCTGAGTGTGTCTCCAGTGAAGCGTCGCTCAGGTTTGTTTCCTCGTCTCCTGAGTGTGGACAGTCAGACGGACAGACACCGAGGGTAAGATGTGTGTATGAAACCTTATACTTGTGTACTGTGTGTACTGTGTGTACTGTGTGTACTGGAGTACTGTGTGTACTGGAGTACTGGAGTACTGTGTGTAGTAGTACTGTGAGTATTGTGTAGTCTCTCCTCTTGAGTTTATTGTTTCTCTGAACAAACAGACGTCAGAGCGAGCCATAAACCTCTCATCTCAGGACGCTCAGATCTGTCTCTGTCCCAGTGAGACGCCTGTCTCTGTCCCAGTGAGACAACTGTCTCTGTCCCAGTGAGACAACTGTCTCTGTCCCAGTGAGACGCCTGTCTCTGTCCCAGTGAGACAACTGTCTCTGTCCCAGTGAGACAACTGTCTCTGTCCCAGTGAGACAACTGTCTCTGTCCCAGTGAGACGCCTGTCTCTGTCCCAGTGAGACGCCTGTCTCTGTCCCAGTGAGACAACTGTCTCTGTCCCAGTGAGACAACTGTCTCTGTCCCAGTGAGACGCCTGTCTCTGTCCCAGTGAGACGCCTGTCTCTGTCCCAGTGAGACAACTGTCTCTGTCCCAGTGAGACAACTGTCTCTGTCCCAGTGAGACGCCTGTCTCTGTCCCAGTGAGACAACTGTCTCTGTCCCAGTGAGACACCTGTCTCTGTCCCAGTGAGACGCCTGTCTCTGTCCCAGTGAGACGCCTGTCTCTGTCCCAGTGAGACAACTGTCTCTGTCCCAGTGAGACGCCTGTCTCTGTCCCAGTGAGACGCCTGTCTCTGTCCCAGTGAGACGCCTGTCTCTGTCCCAGTGAGACGCCTGTCTCTGTCCCAGTGAGACGCCTGTCTCTGTCCCAGTGAGACACCTGTCTCTGACGTCCTGTCCCAGTGAGACGCCTGTCTCTGACGTCCTGTCCCAGTGAGACAACTGTCTCTGTCCCAGTGAGACGCCTGTCTCTGACGTCCTGTCCCAGTGAGACAACTGTCTCTGTCCCAGTGAGACGCCTGTCTCTGTCCCAGTGAGACGCCTGTCTCTGTCCCAGTGAGACAACTGTCTCTGTCCCAGTGAGACGCCTGTCTCTGACGTCCTGTCCCAGTGAGATGCCTGTCTCTGTCCCAGTGAGACGCCTGTCTCTGTCCCAGTGAGACACCTGTCTCTGTCCCAGTGAGACACCTGTCTCTGTCCCAGTGAGACGCCTGTCTCTGACGTCCTGTCCCAGTGAGACAACTGTCTCTGTCCCAGTGAGACGCCTGTCTCTGTCCCAGTGAGACAACTGTCTCTGTCCCAGTGAGACGCCTGTCTCTGACGTCCTGTCCCAGTGAGACGCCTGTCTCTGTCCCAGTGAACATTTGGTGAAACCCTTTGTGACAAATGAAGTTGAGGATGAAGTGGACTCAAACGTCTGACGTTTATTTCCTGACTCTTCCTCTGCTCCTCCACAAACTCTGCATGACTTTAATCCTAACATGACTTTAATCCTAACATGGGTTTAATCCTAACATGACTTTAATCCTAACATGACTTTAATCCTAACATGGGTTTAATCCTAACATGGGTTTAATCCTAACATGACTTTAATCCTAACATGACTTTAATCCTAACATGGGTTTAATCCTAACATGGGTTTAATCCTAACATGACTTTAATCCTAACATGACTTTAATCCTAACATGACTTTAATCCTAACATGACTTTAATCCTAACATGGGTTTAATCCTAGCATGACTTTAATCCTAACATGGGTTTAATCCTAACATGACTTTAATCCTAACATGGGTTTAATCCTAACATGACTTTAATCCTAACATGACTTTAATCCTAACATGGGTTTAATCCTAACATGACTTTAATCCTAACATGGGTTTAATCCTAACATGACTTTAATCCTAACATGGGTTTAATCCTAACATGGGTTTAATCTTAACATGACTTTAATCCTAACATGGGTTTAATCCTAACATGACTTTAATCCTAACATGACTTTAATCCTAACATGACTTTAATCCTAACATGGGTTTAATCCTAACATGGGTTTAATCCTAACATGACTTTAATCCTAACATGGGTTTAATCCTAACATGGGTTTAATCCTAACATGACTTTAATCCTAACATGGGTTTAATCCTAACATGACTTTAATCCTAACATGACTTTAATCCTAACATGACTTTAATCCTAACATGACTTTAATCCTAACATGGGTTTAATCCTAGCATGACTTTAATCCTAACATGGGTTTAATCCTAACATGACTTTAATCCTAACATGGGTTTAATCCTAACATGACTTTAATCCTAACATGACTTTAATCCTAACATGGGTTTAATCCTAACATGACTTTAATCCTAACATGGGTTTAATCCTAACATGACTTTAATCCTAACATGGGTTTAATCCTAACATGGGTTTAATCTTAACATGACTTTAATCCTAACATGGGTTTAATCCTAACATGACTTTAATCCTAACATGACTTTAATCCTAACATGACTTTAATCCTAACATGGGTTTAATCCTAACATGACTTTAATCCTAACATGGGTTTAATCCTAACATGGGTTTAATCCTAACATGACTTTAATCCTAACATGGGTTTAATCCTAACATGACTTTAATCCTAACATGACTTTAATCCTAACATGGGTTTAATCCTAACATGACTTTAATCCTAACATGACTTTAATCCTAACATGACTTTAATCCTAACATGACTTTAATCCTAACATGGGTTTAATCCTAACATGGGTTTAATCCTAACATGACTTTAATCCTAACATGATTTTAATCCTAACATGGGTTTAATCCTAACATGGGTTTAATCCTAACATGGGTTTAATCCTAACATGACTTTAATCCTAACATGGGTTTAATCCTAACATGGGTTTAATCCTAACATGGGTTTAATCCTAACATGGGTTTAATCCTAACATGACTTTAATCCTAACATGGGTTTAATCCTAACATGGGTTTAATCCTAACATGACTTTAATCCTAACATGATTTTAATCCTAACATGACTTTAATCCTAACATGACTTTAATCCTAACATGGGTTTAATCCTAACATGACTTTAATCCTAACATGGGTTTAATCCTAACATGACTTTAATCCTAACATGACTTTAATCCTAACATGACTTTAATCCTAACATGGGTTTAATCCTAACATGGGTTTAATCCTAACATGGGTTTAATCCTAACATGGGTTTAACCCTAACATGACTTTAATCCTAACATGACTTTAATCCTAACATGACTTTAATCCTAACATGGGTTTAATCCTAACATGGGTTTAATCCTAACATGGGTTTAATCCTAACATGGGTTTAATCCTAACATGACTTTAATCCTAACATGGGTTTAATCCTAACATGGGTTTAATCCTAACATGACTTTAATCCTAACATGACTTTAATCCTAACATGGGTTTAATCCTAACATGACTTTAATCCTAACATGACTTTAATCCTAACATGGGTTTAATCCTAACATGACTTTAATCCTAACATGACTTTAATCCTAACATGGGTTTAATCCTAACATGGGTTTAATCCTCACATGGGTTTAATCCTAACATGACTTTAATCCTAACATGACTTTAATCCTAACATGGGTTTAATCCTAACATGGGTTTAATCCTAACATGGGTTTGGCCGAGTACAGCCCTCAGACAGGAAGAGGTGTCTTCTCCAGGGTGACCACAAGGGAGCGTCCTGTCCCCTTTGTTGTGTATCGTGTACACCAGACGTGTCCAAAGTGCGGCCCGGGGGCCATTTGCAGCACAAAGTGAGATTTCACATGGCCCTCAGCTTTCATCATAAAATGTATTGTTTATGGCCCTGTAGCACAGTAATCTCTACTTTCAATTCAGTTCAGTTCAATTCAATTCAATTCAGTTCAATTCAATTCAGTTCAATTCAGTTTTATTTGTATGTCCCAGTATCACAACAAAAGTCTCCTCAAAGGCTTCACAAACAGTTGATCAAACATAAACACAATCAGACTTAACACACAATCAACACAAACAATAACTACACTAAACTAAACAGACCCAGGACACTCCTGTCCTTAGACCCTCCTTCTCTTAAGGAAAAACTCCTAAAAAAAAAACAGCTGCGGGAAAAAAGAAGAAACCTTATGGAGCCCAACTGAAGGAGAGATCCTCTCCCAGGACGGACAGGCAATGCATCAGGAGTTAGTTCATTAGTTCATCTATAGGATCATAGTTCACTCTGTAAGGATTCATCCAGACAGGGGAGTGGGCGAGATAGGTCCAGGAAATCCTTAGAGGTGAGGTTGAGGGCCCACAGGTCGGGACAGGAGCACAGATGGGGTCAGCTAAGATCCAATCATCACTGGGACACCTGCCAGCAGCCAGGCATCTGAAACAGTCCCCACAACCTGTGAACAGCTATGAACTGATTGGAGATATAGAATATTTCATTATATTAATGACAGTAATAGAAGAGGAGCAGCAGATGAAACCAGAGGTCAGAGGTCAGTGCACCATACTTCCCCCAGCTTCTAGCTCCTAGAGCAGCTTCAGCTGTGGAGTTAACCCTGTTCCTGCCCTGACCATAAGCTTTCTCACAGAGGAACGTTTTAACCTAACCTTAAATGTAGAGACTGTGTCTGCCTCTAACATGAGCTGGAAGCTGATTCCATAAAACAGGAGCTGGGTAACTAAAGGCTCTACCTCCAACTGTACTTTTAGAAACCCTGTAGTACTCTGCAATACTCTGTAGTACTCTGTAGTACTCTGCAGTACTCTGTAGTACTCTGTAGTACTCTGCAGTACTCTGTAGTACTCTGTAGTACTCTGTAGTACTCTGCAGTACTCTGTAGTACTCTGCAGTACTCTGCAGTACTCTGTAGTACTCTGTAGTACTCTGTAGTACTCTGCAGTACTCTGTAGTACTCTGCAGTACTCTGCAGTACTCTGTAGTACTCTGTAGTACCCTGCTTGGTTGGTATGACTCTATAACATCATTAATGTAGGATGGAGCCTTGTAAGTCAGGAGAAGGATTTTAAACCTAATTCTGAATCCAACTGGAAGCCAGTGAAGTGAAGCTAGCACAGGAGTAATATGTTCTCTCTGTTAGTTCCTGTGATTTTGTTGTTAAAAAATGTAAGAAAGTGTTGCCAGCTGAGAGTAACAGGGATACAGGGTTCTACTGAGCTGTGACTGGTGGTCAGCCTGGCTACAGCGCTGAACACAAACCTAGGGTTGTTCCTGTTTTCTTATATTAAAGTTGAATAGTATCTGGTTTTGGCCTCGCGGAGAGATTTTTTATAATTTAAAAGACTATATTTCCAGGCATTCAGAGACTGCTCTGAGCTGCAGTGACAGAGCCATAGCCTTTCTAATTTACAGGTTGCTTGTTTAAGGGAACGTGTTTCAGCATTAAACCATGGTGCTACTCGATTCGGCCTAACAACCTTTTGTTTTAATGGAGCTACATTGTCTAGAGCTGTCTTTAAAGACTGCATGGCGCTGTCAACAAACCCATCACTTTTACTGGGACTCGAGCTATGGGAGCTGTTCTCAACAAACTCACTCAACATTGTACTAAATATTGTCTTTATTATGTGTTTAAACTTTGACACAGATTGGTCAGATAATGTTCTTCTAATCTGGGTTTTGTTCATTGGAACAGTAAAGTGTTTGAGTATAAACTGAAAGGTAATTAGAAAGTGATGTGAGAGTATGGGGTTATGAGGAAGGACAGTGAGCTCACTAATCTCTATACCAGAGGTTAAAACAAGGTCCAGGCTGTGACAATGAGTGGTTCATTTATGTTTTGAGTAAAACCTACGCTGTCTAATAAAACTGCAAATACATTTCCTCGACAGTCGCTGCTGTTGTCAACATGAATATTAAAATCCACTACTATTACAATCTTATCTGAGTCTAACACTCTACTGGATAGAAAGTCAGAGAACGCTATTAAAAATTTGGAATAGTGACCAGGAGCCGGTAGATGATTATAAACATGACTGGTTTTTGTTTCTTACAGTCAGGGTGATTTATAGTTAGTATGAGGCTTTCAAAGGAATTATATGTGTGTTTAGATTTGGGGCTAAGAAGTAAAGTAGACTGTGATATTACTGCCACTCCCCCGCCTCCGCCTGTGCTCCTCGCTGTCTGAAAGTTTACATGACTTGGGGGCGGAGCTTCATTAAGTCTCACATAATCACCCTGTTGTAGCCAGGTTTCTGTTAAGGTCAGTAGGTTAAGTTTATTATCATTAATTAATTCATTAACTAACAGGGATTTAGAGGAAATTGACCTAATGTTTAGTAATCCACATTTAATTATGTCATTGTTCTGATTATTATTAATATTATTAATAGGTCTACAAGTTATTTTTATTAAATTTGTGGCTCTCACTCCTCTTATTTGTCTTTTGCTGTTGGAGTTAGTGTTTAGGCGGGGCAGTCTCTATTTGCTCTGCTAAAATACCTTTATACTGGGTTTGTCCCAGCTCGTAAGGAAGCTCAGAGAAGTGTTTTAAACTCCTGCTCTGTGCCCGGGTCCCACCTCTGGCTCGTCAGGTTGGACGACCAATGCTATCAGCCATATTTCTACTCAGCAGTGCGGCTCCATCCAACGTGGGATGAATGCCGTCTCTCCGTAAGAGACCGGGTTTCCCCAAAACGCTCGCCAATTATCAATAAAGCCTATGCCGTTTTCTGGGCACCATCTGGATAACCAGCGGTTGAATGATGAAGAGCGGCTGTACATTTCATCATTGGTCAAATTCAGCATCTGTGCATCTCAAGACAGAGCTAAACTTTCCTTTGGTTCGTCTGAAAAACAAAAAGCATTTACATTGTGTTTTATAATATAATACAACCGCTGGACCGTTTTACTTCCTCAAATCTGGCCCTGCTTGAACAACGTGAGGACTGTGCACAGTAACGAGCGCAGCGGCCCTCGCTCTGCCGGACTCACTGTGTGCAGGACGAGGACGGAGCAGGGGTAACTTTGTGGAGCAGTGACCGCCGTTTCCTGAAGCTCAACGTTAAACAAAGTCAGGACATGGCCATTGATTTTCAGAAATCTTCTCTGCCTCCTCTCCCAACGACGAGCATCTGGGACCTGTAAGGACAAAAACCTACCGCTCCCACAGCCCTCACACAGTTTCTGATGTTTTGCATCTGTTTTGTGAGGGTAACTTTTGCTGTGTTGATTCAAATGACATAGATTTTGCCTCAGTTGTAGATTTTTGGATGAATTTTCAGATTTCAGGATATCTTTCTTAAAAATGTGTCTAAACAATAGTCCCACCTTTACCCCTAATTTTTTTGTTCCATTGACTGCCATTAAAACAACATTTTTATTCTACACTGTCACTGCAATATAATTTCACATTTTTATCAAATATTTCATGGTTTCATGACAGTGAGGGATTGGAATTTTAGTTTTTATTGTTTTTCACTAGGTGGCGCCATTTCCCCCATATATGGTAGACAGAGGTATAAATGTGCAGATGCTAAACCAGGTCGAAACCAGGTCTAAACCAGGTCTAAACCAGGTCTAAACCAGGACTAAACCAGGTCTAAACCAGGTCTAAACCAGGTCTAAACCAGGTCTAAACCAGGACTAAACCAGGTCTAAACCAGGTCTAAACCAGGACTAAACCAGGTCTAAACCAGGACTAAACCAGGTCTAAACCAGGTCGAAACCAGGTCTAATCCAGGTCTAAACCAGGACTAAACCAGGTCTAAACCAGGACTAAACCAGGACTAAACCAGGTCTAAACCAGGACTAAACCAGGTCTAAACCAGGACTAAACCAGGACTAAACCAGGTCTAAACCAGGTCTAAACCAGGACTAAACCAGGTCTAAACCAGGTCTAAACCAGGACTAAACCAGGTCTAAACCAGGTCTAAACCAGGTCGAAACCAGGTCTAATCCAGGTCTAAACCAGGACTAAACCAGGTCTAAACCAGGACTAAACCAGGACTAAACCAGGTCTAAACCAGGACTAAACCAGGTCTAAACCAGGACTAAACCAGGACTAAACCAGGTCTAAACCAGGTCTAAACCAGGACTAAACCAGGTCTAAACCAGGTCTAAACCAGGACTAAACCAGGTCTAAACCAGGACTAAACCAGGTCTAAACCCGGTCTAAACCAGGTCTAAACCAGGTCTAAACCAGGACTAAACCAGGTCTAAACCAGGACTAAACCAGGTCTAAACCAGGACTAACCCAGGTCTAAACCAGGACTAAACCAGGACTAAACCAGGACTAAACCAGGTCTAAACCAGGACTAAACCAGGTCTAAACCAGGACTAAACCAGGACTACACCAGGACTAAACCAGGTCTAAACCAGGACTAAACCAGGACTAAACCAGGTCTAAACCAGGACTAAACCAGGACTACACCAGGACTAAACCAGGTCTAAACCAGGTCTAAACCAGGACTAAACCAGGTCTAAACCAGGTCTAAACCAGGACTAAACCAGGTCTAAACCAGGACTAAACCAGGTCTAAACCAGGTCTAAAGCAGGACTAAACCAGGTCTAAACCAGGACTAACCCAGGTCTAAACCAGGTCTAAAGCAGGACTAAACCAGGTCTAAACCAGGACTAAACCAGGTCTAAACCAGGACTAAACCAGGTCTAAACCAGGACTAAACCAGGACTAAACCAGGTCTAAACCAGGTCTAAACCAGGACTAAACCAGGTCTAAACCAGGACTAAACCAGGACTAGACCAGGTCTAAACCAGGTCTAAACCAGGACTAAACCAGGTCTAAACCAGGTCTAAACCAGGACTAAACCAGGTCTAAACCAGGTCTAAACCAGGACTAAACCAGGTCTAAACCAGGACTAAACCAGGTCTAAACCAGGACTAAACCAGGACTACACCAGGACTAAACCAGGTCTAAACCAGGACTAAACCAGGACTAAACCAGGTCTAAACCAGGACTAAACCAGGACTACACCAGGACTAAACCAGGTCTAAACCAGGTCTAAACCAGGTCTAAACCAGGACTAAACCAGGTCTAAACCAGGTCTAAACCAGGACTAAACCAGGTCTAAACCAGGACTAAACCAGGTCTAAACCAGGTCTAAAGCAGGACTAAACCAGGTCTAAACCAGGACTAAACCAGGTCTAAACCAGGTCTAAAGCAGGACTAAACCAGGTCTAAACCAGGACTAAACCAGGTCTAAACCAGGACTAAACCAGGTCTAAACCAGGACTAAACCAGGACTAAACCAGGTCTAAACCAGGTCTAAACCAGGACTAAACCAGGTCTAAAGCAGGACTAAACCAGGTCTAAACCAGGACTAAACCAGGACTAAACCAGGTCTAAACCAGGTCTAAACCAGGACTAAACCAGGTCTAAAGCAGGACTAAACCAGGTCTAAACCAGGACTAAACCAGGTCTAAACCAGGACTAAACCAGGTCTAAACCAGGACTAAACCAGGACTAAACCAGGTCTAAACCAGGTCTAAACCAGGACTAAACCAGGTCTAAAGCAGGACTAAACCAGGTCTAAACCAGGACTAAACCAGGTCTAAACCAGGTCTAAAGCAGGACTAAACCAGGTCTAAACCAGGACTAAACCAGGTCTAAACCAGGACTAAACCAGGTCTAAACCAGGTCTAAACCAGGACTAAACCAGGACTAGACCAGGTCTAAACCAGGTCTAAACCAGGACTAAACCAGGTCTAAACCAGGTCTAAACCAGGCCTGTTCTCTGTTTACATTCCTCTCATGTTGTTGAGACTCACCTCGGATCAGAGTGAGACATCGCTGCATCACCAACGACAATCTGCGGCTCCAGCTCCACAAAAACAAAAACACCACACACTGCTGCTGCTCATAACACGACAACACACACGCACACACATGCACACACACACACACACACTCAGATACGCACACACACATGGACACACACATGCACGCACATGCACACACACACACACCGCAGCGCACGTGAACACAGCGACAGATGGAGAGGAGAGAGAGAGAGAGAGACGACTGTTCCCCTCTGAGAGAAATAAACCTGCTCTACACAAAACTCTGCTGCAGTACCACACTCCTCCTGTAGGGCCTGAACTCTGCTGCAGTACCACTCTCCTCCTGTAGGGCCTGACCTCTGCTGCAGTACCACCCCCCTCCTGTAGGGCCTGACCTCTGCTGCAGTACCACCCCTCTCCTGTAGGGGTACACATCACCATGGTAAATTCTCCGTGGTTCACGTTGCTGTGTTGTTGTTAGCATTAAGCTAAAGCAAAGCTAATGAGCTAACTGCAGCCAACAGTTTGTCCTCTTCAGTTTTGTTTTTGTTTTTTTATTGTATGATCACTACGAGATGACAAGTAATATAATTACAATTAGCAACACTTTGCAGTTATCATTAACATCACAGTAATACAGAGAGGTGTTAAATCTGTTAATTCTGGTTTTGTGGCACTGAAAATTTAATGCACGACAAAAAAGAAGGAGGTAAACAAGAAGTGTACTGTTAGCTGTAGCATTAGCATTAGATTTACTCTCGTCTTTTTATAAACATTGGCTTTGAATATCGGCTTCACGTACATTTTTTATGCCATATTAAACACAATACGTATTTTTAAATGTGACCTTTTTGAGAATATGATTTTAACTGTAATGGGGAATATTCTGCACTTCCTGTTAGCGCAGAACAAATCCTGTAGAGACGAGGTACAGCGCAGGAGCCTGAGGACAGAGTCTGAGTGACAGGTTCAGAGATGTGTTTGATGGACAGGGACAGCGTGGGAAAACAGAGCGCTGGAGGCTGAGACCAGAATACTCAGGACCAGAGTGACCTCCCCGAAGGCGGCGCACATGGAACAAGGGGTTCTTATGGACACAAGAACAGAAGGTCCCTGAAGTCCACAGAGACGACGGCTGAGACTCGTACAGTGGCTTGGAGCTGTGAGACCGAGCGTTTTCAGCTCTGGAGAAGGGCCGCGCCTCAGCGTACAGGATTAATCAGACAGAACCCTGCTGCAGATACAGTTAGCAACGCTGGGGACGCCCACAAAACGTCACCTCCAATTCCTTTAAGGGGGAAAACAAATTCATGGCAATCCAGAAGCGTCGCTCTGTCACCTTCTGTTCAACAAATACATGACGCTGGATTTAAGTTTTATATTTGACCTAATAATGAAACTGAGACGAGCATAAAATACCATCACTGACCAATGTTAGCTGGCTACATGCTAAGCTAATTGTTATAGTGCACCGTAATGTTACTGGCTGTAGTAAATGTTAATGTAAACCCAAATGTGCCTCTGTTCATTTGTTGAGGCCTGAATGAATCATGGCTCAACAAACGGAGTTAGCGCGGCTCATCCAATAGCGCTAGCATTAGCATTAGCATTAGCTCGGCTGTACGAGCTCAGGCCAGACTCGTCTAAGCAGCGGCTAAGCTAAGCTAAGCTCATATATATATACACTAACTCCAGAGTCAGGCCAAGAGAGTACCCGCAGTAAAAGACTGTGTTCAGAGAGTACCCGCAGTAAAAGGCTGTGTTCAGAGAGTACCCGCAGTAAAAAGAGCCGTGTTCAGAAAGTACCCGCAGTAAAAAGAGCTGTGTTCAGAGAGTACCCGCAGTAAAAGGCTGTGTTCAGAGAGTACCCGCAGTAAAAAGAGCCGTGTTCAGAGAGTACCCGCAGTAAAAAGAGCCGTGTTCAGAGAGTGCCCGCAGTAAAAGCCTGTGTTCAGAGAGTACTCGCAGTAAAAGGCTGTGTTCAGAGAGTACCCGCAGTAAAAAGAGCCGTGTTCAGAGAATACCCGCAGTAAAAGCCTGTGTTCAGAGAGTACCCGCAGTAAAAGGCTGTGTTCAGAGAGTACCCGCAGTAAAAAGAGCCGTGTTCAGAGAGTACCCGCAGTAAAAGGCTGTGTTCAGAGAGTACCTGCAGTAAAAGGCTGTGTTCAGAGAGTACCCGCAGTAAAAGGCTGTGTTCAGAGAGTACCCGCAGTAAAAAGAGCCGTGTTCAGAGAGTACCCGCAGTAAAAAGAGCCGTGTTCAGAGAGTACCCGCAGTAAAAGCCTGTGTTCAGAGAGTACCCGCAGTAAAAGGCTGTGTTCAGAGAGTACCCGCAGTAAAAGGCTGTGTTCAGAGAGTACCCGCAGTAAAATGCTGTGTTCAGAGAGTACCCGCAGTAAAAGGCTGTGTTCAGAGAGTACCCGCAGTAAAAGGCTGTGTTCAGAGAGTACCCGCAGTAAAAGGCTGTGTTCAGAGAGTACCCGCAGTAAAAGGCTGTGTTCAGAGAGTACCCAGGTTCAGGACTGGAGTGTGAGGGTTGTGGTTTGACTCTGTGTGTGCTGTAGGAGAGGTACTCACCGGGTTCTGAGCGCGCTCACTGTGGACTTATCAATCCTGGAGAGACACAGAGAGAAACATGAGAGGACTGCACACACATTACTGTTTAGACCTGGTTTAGTCCTGGTTTAGTCCTGGTTTAGTCCTGGTTTAGACGTGGTTTAGTCCTGGTTTAGTCCTGGTTTAGACCTGGTTTAGTCCTGGTTTAGTCCTGGTTCAGACCTGGTTTAGTCCTGGTTTAGTCCTGGTTTAGACCTGGTTTAGACTTGGTTTAGTCCTGGTTTAGACCTGGTTTAGACCTGGTTTGGTCCTGGTTTAGACCTGGTTTAGACTTGGTTTAGACCTGGTTTAGACCTGGTTTAGACTTGGTTTAGTCCTGGTTTAGACCTGGTTTAGTCCTGGTTTAGACCTGGTTTAGACTTGGTTTAGTCCTGGTTTAGACCTGGTTTAGACCTAGTTTAGTCCTGGTTTAGACTTGGTTTAGTCCCGGTTTAGACCCGGTTTAGTCCTGGTTTAGACCTGGTTTAGACCTGGTTTAGACCTGGTTTAGTCCTGGTTTAGACTTGGTTTAGTCCTGGTTTAGACCTGGTTTAGTCCTGGTTTAGTCCTGGTTTAGTCCTGGTTTAGATCTGGTTTAGTCCTGGTTTAGACCTGGTTTAGTCCTGGTTTAGACCTGGTTTAGACTTGGTTTAGTCCCGGTTTAGACCTGGTTTAGTCCTGGTTTAGACTTGGTTTAGACCTGGTTTAGACTTGGTTTAGTCCTGGTTTAGACCTGGTTTAGACCTGGTTTAGACTTGGTTTAGTCCCGGTTTAGACCTGGTTTAGTCCTGGTTTAGACTTGGTTTAGACCTGGTTTAGACTTGGTTTAGTTCTGGTTTAGTCCTGGTTTAGACCTGGTTTAGACTTGGTTTAGTCCTGGTTTAATCCTGGTTTAGTCCTGGTTTAGACCTGGTTTAGTCCTGGTTTAGTCCTGGTTTAGTCCTGGTTTAGACCTGGGTTGGTCCTGGGTTAGTCCTGGGTTAGATCTGGGTTAGTCCTGGTTTAGTCCTGGTTTAGTCCTGGTTTAGTCCTGGTTTAGTCCAGGTTTAGTCCTGGTTTAGTCCTGGTTTAGACCTGGTTTAGTCCTGGTTTAGACTTGGTTTAGTCCTGGTTTAGTCCTGGTTTAGTCCTGGTTTAGTCCTGGTTTAGTCCAGGTTTAGTCCTGGTTTAGTCCAGGTTTAGTCCTGGTTTAGTCCTGGTTTAGACCTGGTTTAGTCCAGGTTTAGACCTGGTTTAGTCCAGGTTTAGACCTGGTTTAGACCTGGTTTAGTCCCGGTTTAGACCTGGTTTAGTCCTGGTTTAGACTTGGTTTAGACCTGGTTTAGACTTGGTTTAGTCCTGGTTTAGTCCTGGTTTAGACCTGGTTTAGTCCAGGTTTAGTCCTGGTTTAGACTTGGTTTAGTCCTGGTTTAGTCCTGGTTTAGTCCTGGTTTAGTCCAGGTTTAGTCCTGGTTTAGTCCTGGTTTAGACCTGGTTTAGACCTGGTTTAGTCCTGGTTTAGTCCTGGTTTAGACCTGGTTTGCCCAGGTTTAGTCCTGGTTTAGACTTGGTTTAGTCCTGGTTTAGACCTGGTTTAGACCTGGTTTAGTCCTGGTTTAGTCCTGGTTTAGTCCTGGTTAAGGCATGGTTTAGTCCTGGTTTAGACCTGGTTTAGTCCTGGTTTAGTCCTGGTTTAGTCCTGGTTTAGACCTGGTTTAGCCCAGATTTAGTCCTGGTTTAGTCCTGGTTTAGTCCTGGTTTAGACCTGGTTTAGACCTGGTTTAGACTTGGTTTAGTCCCGGTTTAGACCTGGTTTAGTCCTGGTTTAGACTTGGTTTAGACCTGGTTTAGACTTGGTTTAGTTCTGGTTTAGTCCTGGTTTAGACCTGGTTTAGACTTGGTTTAGTCCTGGTTTAATCCTGGTTTAGTCCTGGTTTAGACCTGGTTTAGTCCTGGTTTAGTCCTGGTTTAGTCCTGGTTTAGACCTGGGTTGGTCCTGGGTTAGTCCTGGGTTAGATCTGGGTTAGTCCTGGTTTAGTCCTGGTTTAGTCCTGGTTTAGTCCTGGTTTAGTCCAGGTTTAGTCCTGGTTTAGTCCTGGTTTAGACCTGGTTTAGTCCTGGTTTAGACTTGGTTTAGTCCTGGTTTAGTCCTGGTTTAGTCCTGGTTTAGTCCTGGTTTAGTCCAGGTTTAGTCCTGGTTTAGTCCAGGTTTAGTCCTGGTTTAGACCTGGTTTAGACTTGGTTTAGTCCTGGTTTAATCCTGGTTTAGTCCTGGTTTAGACCTGGTTTAGTCCTGGTTTAGTCCTGGTTTAGTCCTGGTTTAAACCTGGGTTGGTCCTGGGTTAGTCCTGGGTTAGATCTGGGTTAGTCCTGGTTTAGTCCTGGTTTAGTCCTGGTTTAGTCCTGGTTTAGTCCAGGTTTAGTCCTGGTTTAGTCCTGGTTTAGACCTGGTTTAGTCCTGGTTTAGACTTGGTTTAGTCCTGGTTTAGTCCTGGTTTAGTCCTGGTTTAGTCCTGGTTTAGTCCAGGTTTAGTCCTGGTTTAGTCCAGGTTTAGTCCTGGTTTAGTCCTGGTTTAGACCTGGTTTAGTCCATGGTTTAGACCTGGTTTAGTCCAGGTTTAGACCTGGTTTAGACCTGGTTTAGTCCCTGGTTTAGACCTGGTTTAGTCCTGGTTTAGACTTGGTTTAGACCTGGTTTAGACTTGGTTTAGTCCTGGTTTAGTCCTGGTTTAGACCTGGTTTAGTCCAGGTTTAGTCCTGGTTTAGACTTGGTTTAGTCCTGGTTTAGTCCTGGTTTAGTCCTGGTTTAGTCCAGGTTTAGTCCTGGTTTAGTCCTGGTTTAGACCTGGTTTAGACCTGGTTTAGTCCTGGTTTAGTCCTGGTTTAGACCTGGTTTGCCCAGGTTTAGTCCTGGTTTAGACTTGGTTTAGTCCTGGTTTAGACCTGGTTTAGACCTGGTTTAGTCCTGGTTTAGTCCTGGTTTAGTCCTGGTTAAGGCATGGTTTAGTCCTGGTTTAGACCTGGTTTAGTCCTGGTTTAGTCCTGGTTTAGTCCTGGTTTAGACCTGGTTTAGCCCAGGTTTAGTCCTGGTTTAGACTTGGTTTAGTCCTGGTTTAGACCTGGTTTAGTCCTGGTTTAGTCCTGGTTTAGTCCCGGTTAAGGCATGGTTTAGTCCTGGTTTAGACCTGGTTTAGTCCTGGTTTAGTCCAGGTTTAGTCCTGGTTTAGTCCTGGTTTAGACCTGGTTTAGACTTGGTTTAGTCCTGGTTTAGACCTGGTTTAGACCTGGTTTGGTCCTGGTTTAGACCTGGTTTAGACTTGGTTTAGACCTGGTTTAGACCTGGTTTAGACTTGGTTTAGTCCTGGTTTAGACCTGGTTTAGTCCTGGTTTAGACCTGGTTTAGACTTGGTTTAGTCCTGGTTTAGACCTGGTTTAGACCTAGTTTAGTCCTGGTTTAGACTTGGTTTAGTCCCGGTTTAGACCCGGTTTAGTCCTGGTTTAGACCTGGTTTAGACCTGGTTTAGACCTGGTTTAGTCCTGGTTTAGACTTGGTTTAGTCCTGGTTTAGACCTGGTTTAGTCCTGGTTTAGTCCTGGTTTAGTCCTGGTTTAGATCTGGTTTAGTCCTGGTTTAGACCTGGTTTAGTCCTGGTTTAGACCTGGTTTAGACTTGGTTTAGTCCCGGTTTAGACCTGGTTTAGTCCTGGTTTAGACTTGGTTTAGACCTGGTTTAGACTTGGTTTAGTCCTGGTTTAGTCCTGGTTTAGACCTGGTTTAGACCTGGTTTAGACTTGGTTTAGTCCCGGTTTAGACCTGGTTTAGTCCTGGTTTAGACTTGGTTTAGACCTGGTTTAGACTTGGTTTAGTTCTGGTTTAGTCCTGGTTTAGACCTGGTTTAGACTTGGTTTAGTCCTGGTTTAATCCTGGTTTAGTCCTGGTTTAGACCTGGTTTAGTCCTGGTTTAGTCCTGGTTTAGTCCTGGTTTAGACCTGGTTTAGTCCTGGTTTAGTCCTGGTTTAGATCTGGTTTAGTCCTGGTTTAGTCCTGGTTTAGTCCTGGTTTAGTCCTGGTTTAGTCCAGGTTTAGTCCTGGTTTAGTCCTGGTTTAGACCTGGTTTAGTCCTGGTTTAGACTTGGTTTAGTCCTGGTTTAGTCCTGGTTTAGTCCTGGTTTAGTCCTGGTTTAGTCCAGGTTTAGTCCTGGTTTAGTCCAGGTTTAGTCCTGGTTTAGTCCTGGTTTAGACCTGGTTTAGTCCAGGTTTAGACCTGGTTTAGTCCAGGTTTAGACCTGGTTTAGACCTGGTTTAGTCCCGGTTTAGACCTGGTTTAGTCCTGGTTTAGACTTGGTTTAGACCTGGTTTAGACTTGGTTTAGTCCTGGTTTAGTCCTGGTTTAGACCTGGTTTAGTCCAGGTTTAGTCCTGGTTTAGACTTGGTTTAGTCCTGGTTTAGTCCTGGTTTAGTCCTGGTTTAGTCCAGGTTTAGTCCTGGTTTAGTCCTGGTTTAGACCTGGTTTAGACCTGGTTTAGTCCTGGTTTAGTCCTGGTTTAGACCTGGTTTGCCCAGGTTTAGTCCTGGTTTAGACTTGGTTTAGTCCTGGTTTAGACCTGGTTTAGACCTGGTTTAGTCCTGGTTTAGTCCTGGTTTAGTCCTGGTTAAGGCATGGTTTAGTCCTGGTTTAGACCTGGTTTAGTCCTGGTTTAGTCCTGGTTTAGTCCTGGTTTAGACCTGGTTTAGCCCAGGTTTAGTCCTGGTTTAGACTTGGTTTAGTCCTGGTTTAGACCTGGTTTAGTCCTGGTTTAGTCCTGGTTTAGTCCCGGTTAAGGCATGGTTTAGTCCTGGTTTAGACCTGGTTTAGTCCTGGTTTAGTCCAGGTTTAGTCCTGGTTTAGTCCTGGTTTAGACCTGGTTTAGTCCTGGTTTAGTCCTGGTTTAGACCTGGTTTAGTCCTGGTTTAGTCCAGGTTTAGACCTGGTTTAGTCCTGGTTTAGTCCAGGTTTAGTCCTGGTTTAGTCCTGGTTTAGACCTGGTTTAGACCTGGTTTAGTCCTGGTTTAGACCTGGTTTAGTCCTGGTTTAGTCCTGGTTTAGACCTGGTTTAGTCCTGGTTTAGTCCTGGTTTAGACCTGGTTTAGTCCAGGTTTAGTCCTGGTTTAGTCCTGGTTTAGACCTGGTTTAGTCCTGGTTTAGTCCAGGTTTAGTCCTGGTTTAGTCCTGGTTTAGACCTGGTTTAGACCTGGTTTAGTCCCGGTTAAGGCATGGTTTAGTCCTGGTTTAGACCTGGTTTAGTCCTGGTTTAGACCTGGTTTAGTCCTGGTTTAGACCTGGTTTAGTCCTGGTTTAGTCCTGGTTTAGACCTGGTTTAGTCCTGGTTTAGTCCTGGTTTAGTCCTGGTTTAGACCTGGTTTAGTCCTGGTTTAGTCCAGGTTTAGTCCTGGTTTAGTCCTGGTTTAGACCTGGTTTAGACCTGGTTTAGTCCCGGTTAAGGCATGGTTTAGTCCTGGTTTAGACCTGGTTTAGTCCTGGTTTAGACCTGGTTTAGTCCAGGTTTAGACCTGGTTTAGTCCTGGTTTAGTCCAGGTTTAGTCCTGGTTTAGTCCTGGTTTAGACCTGGTTTAGACCTGGTTTAGTCCTGGTTTAGACCTGGTTTAGTCCTGGTTTAGTCCTGGTTTAGACCTGGTTTAGTCCTGGTTTAGTCCTGGTTTAGACCTGGTTTAGTCCAGGTTTAGTCCTGGTTTAGTCCTGGTTTAGACCTGGTTTAGTCCTGGTTTAGTCCAGGTTTAGTCCTGGTTTAGTCCTGGTTTAGACCTGGTTTAGACCTGGTTTAGTCCCGGTTAAGGCATGGTTTAGTCCTGGTTTAGACCTGGTTTAGTCCTGGTTTAGACCTGGTTTAGTCCTGGTTTAGTCCTGGTTTAGACCTGGTTTAGTCCTGGTTTAGTCCTGGTTTAGACCTGGTTTAGTCCAGGTTTAGTCCTGGTTTAGTCCTGGTTTAGACCTGGTTTAGTCCTGGTTTAGTCCAGGTTTAGTCCTGGTTTAGTCCTGGTTTAGACCTGGTTTAGACCTGGTTTAGTCCCGGTTAAGGCATGGTTTAGTCCTGGTTTAGACCTGGTTTAGTCCTGGTTTAGACCTGGTTTAGTCCTGGTTTAGTCCTGGTTTAGACCTGGTTTAGTCCTGGTTTAGTCCTGGTTTAGACCTGGTTTAGTCCTGGTTTAGTCCAGGTTTAGACCTGGTTTAGTCCTGGTTTAGTCCAGGTTTAGTCCTGGTTTAGTCCTGGTTTAGACCTGGTTTAGACCTGGTTTAGTCCTGGTTTAGACCTGGTTTAGTCCTGGTTTAGTCCTGGTTTAGACCTGGTTTAGTCCTGGTTTAGTCCTGGTTTAGACCTGGTTTAGTCCAGGTTTAGTCCTGGTTTAGTCCTGGTTTAGACCTGGTTTAGTCCTGGTTTAGTCCAGGTTTAGTCCTGGTTTAGTCCTGGTTTAGACCTGGTTTAGACCTGGTTTAGTCCCGGTTAAGGCATGGTTTAGTCCTGGTTTAGACCTGGTTTAGTCCTGGTTTAGACCTGGTTTAGTCCTGGTTTAGACCTGGTTTAGTCCTGGTTTAGACCTGGTTTAGACCTGGTTTAGTCCCGGTTAAGGCATGGTTTAGTCCTGGTTTAGACCTGGTTTAGTCCTGGTTTAGACCTGGTTTAGTCCTGGTTTAGTCCTGGTTTAGACCTGGTTTAGTCCCGGTTAAGGCATGGTTTAGTCCTGGTTTAGACCTGGTTTAGTCCTGGTTTAGACCTGGTTTAGTCCTGGTTTAGTCCTGGTTTAGACCTGGTTTAGTCCTGGTTTAGTCCTGGTTTAGACCTGGTTTAGTCCAGGTTTAGTCCTGGTTTAGTCCTGGTTTAGACCTGGTTTAGTCCTGGTTTAGTCCAGGTTTAGTCCTGGTTTAGTCCTGGTTTAGACCTGGTTTAGACCTGGTTTAGTCCCGGTTAAGGCATGGTTTAGTCCTGGTTTAGACCTGGTTTAGTCCTGGTTTAGACCTGGTTTAGTCCTGGTTTAGTCCTGGTTTAGTCCTGGTTTAGTCCAGGTTTAGTCCTGGTTTAGTCCAGGTTTAGTCCTGGTTTAGTCCTGGTTTAGACCTGGTTTAGTCCAGGTTTAGACCTGGTTTAGTCCAGGTTTAGACCTGGTTTAGACCTGGTTTAGTCCCGGTTTAGACCTGGTTTAGTCCTGGTTTAGACTTGGTTTAGACCTGGTTTAGACTTGGTTTAGTCCTGGTTTAGTCCTGGTTTAGACCTGGTTTAGTCCAGGTTTAGTCCTGGTTTAGACTTGGTTTAGTCCTGGTTTAGTCCTGGTTTAGTCCTGGTTTAGTCCAGGTTTAGTCCTGGTTTAGTCCTGGTTTAGACCTGGTTTAGACCTGGTTTAGTCCTGGTTTAGTCCTGGTTTAGACCTGGTTTGCCCAGGTTTAGTCCTGGTTTAGACTTGGTTTAGTCCTGGTTTAGACCTGGTTTAGACCTGGTTTAGTCCTGGTTTAGTCCTGGTTTAGTCCTGGTTAAGGCATGGTTTAGTCCTGGTTTAGACCTGGTTTAGTCCTGGTTTAGTCCTGGTTTAGTCCTGGTTTAGACCTGGTTTAGCCCAGGTTTAGTCCTGGTTTAGACTTGGTTTAGTCCTGGTTTAGACCTGGTTTAGTCCTGGTTTAGTCCTGGTTTAGTCCCGGTTAAGGCATGGTTTAGTCCTGGTTTAGACCTGGTTTAGTCCTGGTTTAGTCCAGGTTTAGTCCTGGTTTAGTCCTGGTTTAGACCTGGTTTAGTCCTGGTTTAGTCCTGGTTTAGTCCTGGTTTAGTCCTGGTTTAGACCTGGTTTAGTCCTGGTTTAGTCCTGGTTTAGACCTGGTTTAATCCTGGTTTAGTCCAGGTTTAGACCTGGTTTAGTCCTGGTTTAGTCCAGGTTTAGTCCTGGTTTAGTCCTGGTTTAGACCTGGTTTAGACCTGGTTTAGTCCCGGTTAAGGCATGGTTTAGTCCTGGTTTAGACCTGGTTTAGTCCTGGTTTAGACCTGGTTTAGTCCTGGTTTAGTCCTGGTTTAGACTTGGTTTAGACCTGGTTTAGTCCTGGTTTAGACCTGGTTTAGTCCTGGTTTAGACCTGGTTTAGTCCTGGTTTAGACCTGGTTTAGACCTGGTTTAGTCCAGGTTTAGTCCTGGTTTAAACCTGGTTTAGACCTGGTTTAGTCCTGGTTTAAAGTAAAAGTACATGGTTTATAAATAAATGAATGCTTTTAAAGAGACCAAAATAAATCGGGTCTAAATGTTGAAGCAGCTCTGCTCTGCGTTCGTGTGATGATCCTTCTCTGCTGGACTCACACACTCAGACAGAACACTACTGCAGCTCTGGTTCTGCTGTTACTGAGTCTCCAGCAGAAACAAAAACATCAGAGACAGAGAGAAGTGTTTTTGGAAAGAGTTTCACAACAGACTCTGTAATCATTTACTGCCATAACTACTGCTGCTGATAGACTAAACCAGGTCTAAACCAGGTCTGAACCAGGTCTAAACCAGGTCTAAACCAGGTCTGAACCAGGTCTGAACCAGGTCTGAACCAGGTCTGAACCAGGTCTGAACCAGGTCTGAACCAGGTCTGAACCAGGTCTGAACCAGGTCTAAACCAGGTCTGAACCAGGACTAAACCAGGTCTAAACCAGGTCTGAACCAGGTCTAAACCAGGTCTAAACCAGGTCTGAACCAGGACTAAACCAGGTCTGAACCAGGTCTGAACCAGGTCTGAACCAGGTCTGAACCAGGTCTGAACCAGGTCTAAACCAGGTCTGAACCAGGTCTGAACCAGGTCTGAACCAGGTCTGAACCAGGTCTGAACCAGGTCTAAACCAGGTCTGAACCAGGTCTGAACCAGGTCTGAACCAGGTCTGAACCAGGTCTAAACCAGGTCTAAACCAGGTCTGAACCAGGTCTAAACCAGGTCTAAACCAGGTCTAAACCAGGACTAAACCAGGACTAAACCAGGTCTAAACCAGGTCTAAACCAGGTCTAAACCAGGTCTGAACCAGGTCTGAACCAGGTCTGAACCAGGTCTGAACCAGGACTAAACCAGGTCTGAACCAGGTCTGAACCAGGTCTAAACCAGGACTAAACCAAGACTAAACCAGGTCTAAACCAGGTCTGAACCAGGTCTGAACCAGGTCTGAACCAGGTCTAAACCAGGTCTGAACCAGGTCTGAACCAGGTCTGAACCAGGTCTGAACCAGGTCTGAACCAGGTCTGAACCAGGTCTGAACCAGGACTAAACCAGGTCTGAACCAGGTCTGAACCAGGTCTAAACCAGGTCTGAACCAGGTCTGAACCAGGTCTAAACCAGGTCTGAACCAGGTCTAAACCAGGTCTGAACCAGGTCTGAACCAGGTCTGAACCAGGTCTAAACCAGGTCTGAACCAGGTCTGAACCAGGACTAAACCAAGACTAAACCAGGTCTAAACCAGGTCTGAACCAGGTCTGAACCAGGTCTGAACCAGGTCTGAACCAGGTCTAAACCAGGTCTGAACCAGGTCTGAACCAGGTCTGAACCAGGTCTAAACCAGGTCTGAACCAGGTCTGAACCAGGTCTGAACCAGGTCTGAACCAGGTCTAAACCAGGTCTGAACCAGGTCTGAACCAGGTCTAACCCAGACCCTTCTCTTATGTCCATTGTAAATTCCCAGAATGCTTTGCTGCAGTGAATGTTAAAGACACAGAGTCACTCACCATCCGAATCCTCCGAACGACACGCTCCTCTTCCTCCTCAGCATCCTCCCTCCTTTCCTCCTTCCTTGCGTCCTTTCCTCCTTCCTTTGTGTCTCCTCGCTGTCTTCAGTCTCGTCTCTTCATTAATCCCTCGCTTTTCTTTTTTCTCTCTGCCTTTCTCTGGCTCTGTGCTCAGTCCTGGTCTCGGGTCTGGTTTGGTCCTGGCTTAGTCCTGGTTTGGTCCTGGTTTAGTCCTGGTCTCGGGTCTGGTTTAGTCCTGGTTTTGGGTCTGGTCTTGGTGGATTTCGGCTGTGCTCTGTGGGGTTGGCAGTGTTTGTGAGAGCGATGGAGAGCAGCAGCGGAGGGAGTGGAGAGGTTTAATGTATAATGAATGGACCGACTCAGGATTACACAATACACAGACTCAGACCAGACTCAGACCGGACTTAGACCGAGGACTTGGACCAAAGACTTGGACCAAAGACTTGGACCAAAGACTTGGACCAAAGACTTTCACAGCACTGGGTCTTTATTTTCTGTATTTTAACTCTGAAAAATATAAAATACAAACTGAACACATGGCTTTGTTTTTATGTTGATTTTACAAATCTCTGCTCAGTCCTGGTCTTGGTCTAGACCTGGTCTCGGTCTTGACTCGGTCTTTGTCCCTAAAGGTCTTGGTCTAAACCTAGTCTTGGTCTTGACTTGGTCTTGATCTGTAGAGGTCGACAGGTCTGGGTTTTTCTGTGGACGATATCGGTTTTTAAAATTCAGAGCAGCCGATGGCCGATAAACACTGCCTTTATTTTTTATTTTTTTATTTTTTATTTTTATTCAGGCTGAGATAAATTTTGGATGTTTGGGGCCCTTCAGTAACATGGGGCCCCGACAGGAGCAAAGCTGCTAACACATGGCTTATTTAACACATTTCTACTGACACAAAGAGAGGAAAATACCCAAATACACGTAACAAAGAGTGGAGAAGAGCGGTGGTTTAGTCCGAGAGCAGCAGAGACAGCGCCGGGCTGAAGGTGGCGCTCTAACCCTCACCATACAGATTACACCATGAGGAGTTCTGAGAGCTCAGGGCCGAGTTACTGTCGCTGTGGGAAAGCTGTGGACTTCATGCTCAGTAACAGGACACTGCCGCAGTTTCCTGGTTTCTCTCAGAGTTTTCCAGGTCGAGTTTCCAGGTTTCTCCTAAACTGGATCCTGGCTCATCCTGAGCTCAGGAGTCTGTGTTTACATCACAAAGACAAAACTGGGACACTTAAAAACCTGATCATAACCGGGATACTCCAGCGGTGTAAACGCACTCACAGACAGGTTAATGTCACAGATATATACAGATATATACAAATATAATCATATATATACAGATATATAACAGATATATACAAATATAATCATATATATACAAATATAAACAGATATATACAGATATATACAAATATATACAAATATAAACAGATATATACAGATATATACAAATATAAACAGATATATACAGATATATACAAATATAAACAGATACAAACATAAACAGATGTAAAAACTGTGACAAAATGCCAGTTCTCCCCATTCAGCAACATCTCATCCCTCACAGAAGAACAATCTCAGTGAAGCTAGAATATAATTTAAAGGTGAAGCATGTAAACAATAACAATAACAATGACATTAACTGAACTGATGTTTTATTTGTAGAAAATGAAAATGAAGTTTTCCGCTGCGAGCAGGGTTCGAACCTGCGCGGGAAGATCCCATTGGATTTCAAGTCCAACGCCTTAACCACTCGGCCATCGCAGCTTACGTCATGTTACGTACTGACGTTTCTATAAATAGCTCCCTGTTGGAGCCTGGTTCACTCAGATCAATGACTGTCACTGAGTAACAGCGATAAAACACGGCAGAGGTTTAAAGCTGGCGATTATTCTTTAAAAATACTTTCATTACCACGGTTTAGAAACTAAAACTTCTGAACAAACGGAGTCGTTTTGGGGAAAGAGACGGTTTGAAGGCGTCTTTTGTAGAATTAAAAGTGTAAAGTTTAAAAGCCGCAGTTTTCAGAGCAAAGATAAAGTTAATCCAAATAAACAGGAAACGTTTCCCACGCCGCTGAGAGACACGGGGTTTATAAAGAGAAGCAGCGCCGCCGCGTGGCCACGGCAAAGAAGAACCAAAGATGGCGGCAGTCAGGGTTGCCAGATCTCAGTGACAGTTTCCAGCCCTAACAGAACTTAAAACCCGCTCAACACAACAAAAAACAGCCCGATATAATTAACACTAAAAGAAAGAACACAAAACTTAACAACAGCACTGTAAAAGTAAAACAAACAGGTTTACGACAGAGAGCAGTCACACAACCACCGCCGTCCTGGTCTGGGCATCACAGAAAACACAAAAAACTGAGATACCAATATTAAATGTGAATCAAACATGAATAACTGACTTTAAAACAATTGAACTGATGATATGAGTGAACACAGCAGCTTATTTAAATGTATATTTCTACATATATGTCACATATATGATGATTTTTCCAGCCCAAAGTGTTCAAAAGAAGCCCAACTGAGCGGAATCCTGCCCAATCTGGCAACAGCGGAGAGCGGTTTGAGAAATAAGGTTTTAGTTTAGTTCTTGTTTAGTTTGTAGATCTATCCTAGTTCTATACGAATTAAATCTTATTATTCCGGTTTTTAACCTGGTTTCCTCAGAGAACATTCTTTAATCTAACAGTTTTTTAACGAGGGGACAGTTTTTTAAAACTTAAAAACTAAATAATTCAACTACTTCTGACTTAAACCTGTTCATGTTTATTACAACCTTCCTCCGTACAAAAGAAAACAAATTCATTTACATCACCGCTGAAATAACCTCTGGCGGACAGAAATGCATTGTGGGGGATGTAGCTCAGTGGTAGAGCGCGTGCTTCGCATGTATGAGGTCCCGGGTTCAATCCCCGGCATCTCCACAGCTTTTTACCTCTGTGTCCCAGGCTGAAACTTTTCTGGAAAACTGGGAATGTTTTTCTAAAACAGTTTTTAAATATGTGTCTTGTAAATATGTGTATTCCTGTGTCTCAGTTTCTCAGAGAAAACATTTTTATTCTGACATATTTATTCTGTCCACTAGAAAAATAAAAGCAGGGGGAGACTTTTATGAATCCTGCCTAACTATTACAGACAATAATACAAAATAAATCAAGAAAAAGGAACATGATGTCTCAATTTAAAAATAAGAATCATCAAAACAGATTTTGACCACTGGAAAAGAAAAGCAAATGAAGATTTTATTTATTTTATTTTTTAAAAGTTGCCTCAAAAACGAAAACCAAAATAAAAAAAATAATCTAAAATAGATCCCATGAAAAATCAAAGCCATGTCTCAATTACTAACTAACTAAATAAAAAAGTGTATCTGAAAAATAAAAAAGACCCAAAAAACAAATAACACAGTTAAAATGAAGTTCCCACTGAAAAAAAATCTCTATTCTAAATAAAACAAGTTTATTTTTTAGAAAATATAAATAAGATTAACCCTCTGCTTTTCTTTTTCTGTTGTGACAGTGTTGGTGTTGCACCTCAGGGCCACCGTAGTATTTATATAAAAACTGGTTTATTTTAAATAAAACGTAGATGGCTGTAAAACACGTTTACTCTTCTCTGACAGAAGAAAATTCTCTTCTTGTGACTGAAAGATGTGTTTTATACCATTATAAATTGTATATTTTTTATTTGAATGTGCACTTTGGTACAAGTACTGGTCTTCTGTAACAACACCTGACCTTCTTTACCTTCTGACTCTGTGGCGCTCTGTTTAAATGTTTAAATGTACTTCCTGTGTATTTCATCTGAATACAGCCTGTACACTTTTATAAACTGTTTATTCTAACATTGTTGTGTTTAACATCTGTCCAGGGGCTGCAGGGGAAAAACAGCTGCTCAGCTCTGGTGTGTTAACAGAAATATTACTGAACACTTTCCCTGTAAATGTTAAATAAACTAACACAAGCATAAACCATTTAAAGGGACATATTATGCTTTTTTTGGTGTCACCTCTAGATCAGCATCAGCAACGTTTTGTTGGTCAGAAAAAGCAATTATTATTGAAAAAACTTATTTGAAGAAACTCATCATTTGCCTCTGAGAAGCGCTCAGATTAGGTCCCTGTCCCTTTAAGAGCCCTCCCTCCCCGCTGTCCCGCTGCTGCCACGCCCATTCAGGCTCACAACATGTGCTGCTGCAACCGCGATGGGTGAACAGGACTGGTCCATGAGGGGGAGGGGCGTGGTCAGGGGGAAGGGGCGGGGTCAGGAGGAAGGGTCGCGGTCGGGAGGGAGGGGCGTGGTCCGGTGGAAATGGCCGACATCAGTGAAACAAGACGTTTCTGTCCTTTCAGGAAGTCAGGGTAAATAAACAGAGGATTACTCAAAGATGCGTGAATGAAACAAAAACACGACTCCAGGTCTGTGTTTGAAGCAGGAACAACATTAAAACATGGTACAAAGCTCAGAAAAGTTTATTTTGCATAATAGGGCCCCTTTAAATGACTTATTTTGGTGTCAGGTAAATCTGAAAACCACCAGAGGGCGCTGGTGTAGCACAGGTGGGCCTCACATCACAGAGACACCTTTATAACACAGTAACAGATGTTGTTATTGTGGTACCGCTGCTTATTAAATCTTAAATATTTTGAGTAAAGACATAAACTTTTTAATTTAACCACAGTACAAAAAGAAAACGCAGTGGTTCCACTGGGGCTCGAACCCAGGACCTTCTGCGTGTAAAGCAGACGTGATAACCGCTACACTATGGAACCATTCTGTCCACATACGTCACATCCGGTGCTTATAACATCATAACAGACAACTCTATAGCGTTAAAATGCGATTAAAGTGGAAATATTGGTTTTAAATGAAAATACAACGAAAAAAATTGTTTTGATTATAATTAATATAATACAGACCTCAGCTCAGTTAAAGTTATTTATGTCTCTGTTGTGACCGAGGTGTATACTTTTGTTAAAACAATTGCTTTGAAAATGCAGATAATATAATTATTATAAAATTATTCGAATGAATTATTGAGAAAGTAAAGCCATGTTTAAAGAACAAATAAAACGAGGAAGAAGAGAAACGTTTACCTGCCCAGCGAGCTGTATCTGGCACGGATTCGGCCACATCCTGACGTCTCCCGGGGCCCACTCTGTGCCCGGTTCTCTTTAACAACACCTGGCCCAGGTCAGGCCCACGCACCGCGGGCCCACACAAACCCGGACACGGTCACCTCCGGCCCGGAGCCGGCTCACCTTCTGTGTGCGTAAATATAAATGCATTCATTTATAACATCGAATATCATTTATTAATAGCACATAAATATATAATAACATAGCATATTATAAAACTATTCAATTCAATAATAAACTGTATTAACCCATTTAAGCCCATTTTTTAAACATTAAAATATCAAAAGCAATCAATTATTATTTTTATACATTTTTTTTAAGAAAAAGTGGGGAAAAAGCTGAGTTTTATTCCCAGTCACAACAGTGAGCTGTGGACATGTTCTACACTGAGTATTTGCACTTTTCAGGTATTTGGTCACAATTTCTTAATACATTTTAGCATAAGAATTGCCAAACATGTTATATCCGTCTGAAATCTTAATTTCTATAACAATAGCACACAACTTTTAGCAGAATCGGGTTTGTATCCATATAACGGCCGATAAAGTCCTCCATGATCTCCATAAATAAACCCAATTTATTATCACATGTTTAGATTTTAAATATTGCATTCAATTTTAATCTGAAATGTCACAATGTAAGTCCTAGACTTCATCCACTCACTTTCTGTACTGCAGATAGAGATTTCAGTGACAGTTTGTAGACACTGGGCTTTATTTTCCAGTGTGCAGGTGAAGAGTAAAGTTCTCCGTTTTATCCATTCCTCACAGAAATCCCTGGAAACATGTGATCTTAAAATGTAAGAATATTATCAAAGACTTGTAATTCAAATATGCATAAATACAAGTTCACAGTCTGACTCCAACTCCTCCTGCAGCAGAAACATAACCATGATCTAACACATGGCTGTATTATAATCTGGAGACATACAAGCTGTGATCCCATTGGTCACTGTTGTTGCCACTCAGATTTCCTTCCTGCTCTGAGCAAACAAACAAACAAACAAACAAACAAAATGTAGAAATTACAACTCCACACCTGAACACCAGAGACTTAAAGATGATGTGCACCAAAATCCTCCTCCTGCCTTATGTTTACATGCTTTAATAATCTTTTGTTTGGGACTTAGGTGGAAGCTAAATAAAGGTGAATAAACACGGTCATGTGACCTTTGACCCCAGACGAGATGTGAAACTCTTCTTAAAAACCCCTTCACTGAACTACATGTATCAGTCATTTATTAATATCTAATGTAAATCTAAATGTAGAGCCTTAGATCTGAGGATTATTTGTGTGGTCACTTGTGACCAATGGAGAGAAGTAGGTTATAAATTGCAAAAAAAATAAAATAAAATAAAATAAAATAAATAAAATAAAAATAGGAACTTTACTTAAGAAAAGATCAAAAAACAAACCAAATAACAGAGCATTAAATACTGATGTTGTCTCTCGGTCTGCAGCCAGCTCTGAACACAGCTCTGTCTCTGGCTGAGGGCAGTGGGATTTTCCTAACAGCAGCTTGGAATCAAAAATCAGTCAAAAATCATCCCAGATCAGTCATGTATCATCCCAAATCTAAGGCTTTAAGCATTTAAAGACTATGTACTGTAATACAAAAGCATGGGAGCAGTGTCTGAGGTATTTTACCATGGAGTGGATGGAAGAGAAGTTAGGCTGAAGAAGTTTGTTAGGAACGTTCCTGAGGTGCGTTAGTGCAGAGTGGACAGCTTTACAATCCCAGACAGGAACAGGAGGACAGACGGTGGAAGACGTGAGGAGAATGGGAATAGATGGAGTGAAGAGGCAGGAAAATAGGATATCAGGGCTGAACAATTAATCTGAAGTAAATCTAAATCATGATTTGAATTGACTCCATTAGCAAACGGCAAAGGCTGTGATTATTCAGGCTTTGTGACGTCCTCACTGTCCCTGCGTCTCTGTAACTGACAGCAACGCTCGCCAGTCAGAAGCAACGGAAAGGGTTTCCTGAGACTTAGAACATTTACAATGAATTAAAAACATGTTTACAAATGCTAATGAGCCATGTGCGACCAGGGTTAGCTTTGGAAAACGTCCCACACCTGGACCTGAGACCAGGGAGGAGGAGGAGCTAAAGACGAGCTGCAGAGACGTGGACTTCTCTGAACCCTGGACAGTACTGAGGGACACAGGCCGACAGCTCCGGTGTCTCTGCATGAAACTCAGTTAAGCTTCATTCTTAAATGTTTTCGAAACATGTACTAAAAAAACACCTCTTGTCAAAAAAAAAAAAAAAACACATCTCCACACAATCTTACTGTAATATTACTAATATTACTAATATTCTACTGCTCCTTCTGCAGTTTAGACCTCAGACATGTTCTGAAATAATATTTATGTGTTCTCTTAAGTGTTAATGCTTGCCTGTACCAGCGATGAGTCTGGTCGCCTTAGAATCAATTCGGTTTCTAGGGCGGAGCAAACCCGAGTTAACGGACAGCGGAGTTAGCCAATCAGAAAATGGCGGACGTGACGTTAACAAAGCGACAAGAAAGTGAGAAAGTAAACAAACGGAGTGAAGCCGCGAGGGAGGAACGAGGAGTTATTTCAACATTACCGTACCATACGCTGAATGAAACAAACTCTCGCTCCTCGGTGCGCCATCTTGATCGTTGTCGGTGAGGAGACGCGTACGAGTGACGCTGCTCGCGAAGAACACGTGACTTAAATAAACCAATCAAAATGCACGGTACGGTTGGGATTTGAGTAAACCACTGCAGACGGCGTGGTGACCAGATATTTCTCTGTAGAATAACACAGAGACATCAGTCTGGAGTTTCCAGGCAATGTTAATGCTCCATCACATACTTAAAATGTAAACTGAAATCTGAATCTTTCTTTTTTTTTATTTTTATTTTTTATTGTATTGCAAATCGAACTGCAATCGCAATATCAGGAAAAAATGCAATAACTGAGTGGTACTTTCAACTTTCCCATTTAACAACTGTATATCGTGACGTTGGTAAGTGTGAGAATAGAGTCTACATAAAAAAATAATAATAAAAAATAAATAAATTTACCGATGAGGACATCCCTGAGCGACAGGGAACCAAATGCAGTTTTCCAGTTGAGCCCTTTAACTAATGGCCAATTAGTTTTTTCCTTATTCTCCAAACTGTGTCCCTTGTGTCTGCTCCTGCAGTTAAACCCAGGTGGTTGATCTAATAAATAAAGTATTTTTATTGAAAATTACTGGTACATATACTGTGACTAAATCAATAATTATCAATGTTGAAATTTTAGCAGTTTAGTTTTATATTGAGGATCCTCAGGCTTTTGTTCCAGCCCCAGGCGCCCCCTGCTGGTCCTGTAAAGGCAGGTCCTGATGTTCCACAGTGCAGTGTGGCTCTGACAGTGTATGTATCTGACAATGTACGTAATCGCAGAGTGTAACCTTTAGAGTGAAAGGAGAAAAACATCCTTTAGAATCAAAGCATTCTTACTAATATTGAAGTGTTATTAACCTTAGCAGTAGTACATCAAAATATAAGTTTAGTGGTAATACGCAAAGCTATGTAGAAATATTCAATAATAGTAATGTCAAGCAGAAATAAGAGTGCAAGTTTGTAGAGATAATCAGCAGGATTAAGAGTTTAGTTAAAACTAAAAATGCTGATGAGGATGGGATTCAAACCCATGCAAAGCACAATGGATTAAATGACCACCGCCTTAACCCCATGGCCACCCATCTCTTCAAAATCTATCAATGCAAACATAAGAACACCTTCATGGACTGAGAACAACAGGTCTGACTGCTTTCATTCCTGACGGTTTCACTGTCGCCAGGAGCAGAGGGGAGCACTTCCTGAAACTGCACCTCACTAAAACATGGAGGACTGACATCAGCTGTAAATGTTTACTGTTTAAGATTATTGTGTCATCATCACTGTCAGAGGGAAGAGTGAGTCTCGCAGACGACTGCTTGGTCTACAAAATAAAAGAGTAGAGAATAAACAGAACAAATCTGTGTAATAAGTGTACTGGGACATTTAAGTTTCTTCATTATATTTAAATTTAAAGTATCCTTCCATTGCTTTATAAACTCTTAGTTGATCACAAGAATGTACAGTGGCTATGACATTATTGTCCGATGTCTGAAACAAGTAGGCAACCTCACCTCTAAGGATTTCCTGGACCTATCTCGCCCACTCCCCTGTCTGGATGAATCCTTACAGAGCTGAACTATGATCCTGTAGATGAACTAATGAACTAACTCCTGATGCATGTTGCTGTCCGTCCTGGGAGAGGATCTCTCCTTCAGTTGGGCTCCAGAAGGTTTCTTCTTTTTTCACAGAGCTGGGTTTTTTAGGAGTTTTTCCTTAAGAGAAGGAGGGTCTAAGGACAGGAGTGTCCTGGGTCTGTTTAGTTTAGTGTAGTTATTGTTTGTGTTGATTGTGTTTATGTTTGATCAACTGTTTGTGAAGCCTTTGAGGTGATTTTTGTTGTGATACTGGGACATACAAATAAAACTGAACTGAATAAGTCTCTGATGTCCGCCCTCCTTCCACCACCTCCAGTCTGTCTCTGTAATCACACGGCTGCTGTTGTCCTGTCATCACCATCACTTCATCTCACTCCAGAATCTCTCCCACCTGAGCGGTGTAACCACGAATAACATTCAACATCACACCTTCAACGTCCAGCTTCACACTCATGACCCTATCTCGCACTGTTCTCACTTCAAGCACAGTCCAAACAAACTCTCCTTCAGGTTTACTCTGCACATGACCATCTAGATTATCTACACCTGACACTGGCAGCAGAAACCACTGCACTGTGACCCCTGGTGGTTGCTGTATGTAACACAACATGCACAACAGAAACCAGTGGGTGATACCTGCAGTCATTCACTCATGTTTCTCCTTCCTGTGGTTCTGAACGTCTGAACGTCCTCAGCATCCAGAAGTTTGCAGCGTGCATGATCTAGATATGAATCTACTGAAGAGAAAGAACAATGTCAAATTATCACCATGGGCATAATTGTTATGTCTCGTGTCTTTGTCTTGTTTTCTGTGTTTGTTTCCCTTGTTTTATTTTGTATTCCCAGTCTGTTTCCTTGTTTTCCCGGTTTTCTTCCTGCCTCTTGTGTTTCCCGCCTGTGTGATTGCCTGCCCCGCCCTGATGTTTTTCACCTGTGTCTCATTCCCTTGTGTATTTATGTCCTGTGTCCTCCCCAGGTGTGTGTGGGTTCATTTAGGATGTTGAGTTTTGTCTGGTCTTGGTTTTCGTCTTCCTCGTGAGTTATATTAAAGCCTATTTTGTCCGCATTTTTGGGTCCATCCTCCCTGTGTTCCGCTCAACCTTAACAATAATGTGTAAAACCTGTATGCTATAACGATTAAATACAGCCCAGTTGTGTACAGCTCCTGACCTTCCAGGCCCTTCAGTCTGATCTGGGGGTGGCGTTATTTAAAATGGCATCTTTTAACACTTTGCCTTTAAAAGGCGGCCAAAAACAATCCTCCCCTGAGCCCACGAGGCCGGAGCAGGCTCTGCTTCAGGACGGTCAATGAATTCCACTATTCTGAACTTTTTTTCCCTGAGGTCTCTCTATATAAACAAACAAACAAACAAACAAACAAACAAATGCATAAGTAAATAAATATATAACTAAAAAAAATAAATAAATAGGAAGGAAAATGATGCACTCACAGAGGTGGGTAGTAACTATTTAGAGAATTCTGATTACTTTGGCTTGAAGAACATTTTTATTTTTTTTAATATACTGAACTATATTAATAAAATTATATCAATTTTAACGACCAACCTTTGTGAATTAAGCAACTTTTACTCTACCCTCTTATGTGTAAGAGGCAAAGCTACACGTTTTCCTCTAAATGGAAGTCTTACACATTTCACAACCCCATCATCTGAGAGGATGGTCTTAATATTTGTCGACAAATCACTGATTAAAAAGATTCCAAGCTGAGATGAACTGACGTCAAAAAATGATTGGTAATTTTTGTGTTCTTTATAGACTGGGTACGAACTGCCTTCACTGCCACAGTTATTTTGTTTCCTGTTTTTACACAGTTGTCCCGTACACGAGAGACATTTCTTTCTGCGTCCCCAACCAGTGCCTGCTGAAACTGTAACAGCTCTCAGACTGAAACCAGGCAGGGGCCCTTCATCAGCTCTGTCCCAGTTCAAGGCTGCAGCCTCGAAGGTCGCGGTCCACGGAGGCGACTCCTTCTTGTGGCCTTCATGGACCGCAAAGGCCGAGCAGAAATGGGACGGTCCGGTCCACGGAGCGCACGTCCTCAGCTGCTCCTCCTCTCACGTTTGCACCGCTGTCGCCTAGCAACCAGGACCGCAGCTGCTCGCTAACTCACTTTATTCATTGGTCACATGAGCAGAAATGGAGCCAGAAATTACACTTACTTATTTTTATTTTGTTTAATTTCCTCCTGAAGGAGTTTGAGCAGCTCTCTCCGCCTCTGCCATCTTCAAACATCAGACAAGCAGCGCGCAGTGCATCATGGGATACGTTGGGCTGCGAAGGATGCAGCCTTCGTTCAGCGGGAAAGGAAGGCCGCATTCGTGGGCTGCATTTGAAGCAGCCTTCGAACTGGGACGTCCTGTCCCACCGACTGTGACGTGATCAGCCTCAGATGAAGCCGACTCAGGCTGCGGTCGCTGAGCTGGGACACAGCTCTGTGCTCTTTGTGTAAGGTTCTTTTCTCTGCTTTCTCTGTTACTGGCAGTTTTCTTTCTGATAACCTACGAACTATTTGGGGTAAAGGATTGTTGGCTGTTTTAATCATTTGTTTTAACTAAATAATTCTCAAATGGAAAACCTGAGAATAGGTCCAGGTTTCCATGAAGCTTCACATCATCACAAAGATGCACTGGACTGTGTACACTGTAGACAACATGCTCAGGACCAGGTCACTGACTGAAATGTTAAACAAACGACAGCAACAGACCTTTAGCAAAGTCATTCATCACTCGACACAATGTGGGACTTGACAAAATGTACACAGATACTGACAGAAGCACAACATTTGATACAAGAGACTTTCTAGAGCATCATGCAGAAAAACTGGGCCAGTATACAATAAAAACTGTCTAAACTCTGCCTCTCTGACAAATGCCTTCCGAGCAAAGTCTGATGATATGAAATCTTTAAGTGCCAACAGTGCATTTGAAAACTTTTCACTTTGATGCGAAGACAGTCGACAGCGCACAGGTCCAGAAAAGTGCCAAAGATCCAATCATTTTCTTGTGACGCCAAGACAAACCAAATGCATGTAATCATGTGGAAAACATGAGACCATCCCAATGCCAAGGTCCATGAGAGGAGATACAGCCAGGTGGCGCTCCTCATCAGACAAACTGTTAAACAATCATCAGATCTCCTGGGGCTGTTCATCTCTGGAAATGTCATTCTGTGATTATTCCATCCTCCAGTCTGAAGGCATCTGTCACATTCTGAAGCCTGTAAGGGACTTTATCTCCTTATAAATGCTTTGTCTGGAGCATCACAAATCACTGTCCTGGTTTAGACCTGGTTTAGACCTGGTTTAGTCCTGGTTTAGACCTGGTTTAGACCTGGTTTAGACCTGGTTTAGTCCTGGTTTAGCCCAGGTTTAGTCCTGCTTTAGACCTGGTTTAGACCTGGTTTAGGCCTGGTTTAGACCTGGTTTAGACCTGGTTTAGACCTGGTTTAGTTCTGGTTTAGTTCTGGTTTAGACCTGGTTTAGACCTGGTTTAGTCCTGGTTTAGTTCTGGTTTAGACCTGGTTTAGTCCTGGTTTAGTCCTGGTTTAGACCTGGTTTAGACTTGGTTTAGACCTGGTTTAGACTTGGTTTAGACCTGGTTTAGACCTGGTTTAGTCCTGGTTTAGTCCTGGTTTAGACCTGGTTTAGACTTGGTTTAGACCTGGTTTAGACCTGGTTTAGTCCTGGTTTAGACATGGTTTAGTCCTGGTTTAGTCTTGGTTTAGACCTGGTTTAGTCCTGGTTTAGAACTGGTTTAGACCTAGTTTAGACCTGGTTTAGTCCTGGTTTAGACCTGGTTTAGACCTGGTTTAGTCCTGGTTTAGTCCTGGTTTAGAACTGGTTTAGACCTAGTTTAGACCTGGTTTAGTCCTGGTTTAGACCTGGTTTAGACCTGGTTTAGTCCTGGTTTAGACCTGGTTTAGATCTGGTTTAGACCTGGTTTAGTCCTGGTTTAGTCCTGGTTTAGACATGGTTTAGTCTTGGTTTAGTCCTGGTTTAGACCTGGTTTAGTCCTGGTTTAGAACTGGTTTAGACTTAGTTTAGACCTGGTTTAGTCCTGGTTTAGACCTGGTTTAGACCTGGTTTAGTCCTGGTTTAGTCCTGGTTTAGACCTAGTTTAGTCCTGGTTTAGACCTGGTTTAGACCTGGTTTAGATCTGGTTTAGACCTGGTTTAGTCCTGGTTTAGACCTGGTTTAGTCCTGGTTTAGTCCTGGTTTAGACCTGGTTTAGACCTGGTTTAGTCCTGGTTTAGTCCTGGTTTAGACCTAGTTTAGACCTGGTTTAGACCTGGTTTAGTCCTGGTTTAGACCTGGTTTAGACCTAGTTTAGACCTGGTTTAGACCTGGTTTAGACCTGGTTTAGACCTGGTTTAGTCCTGGTTTAGACCTGGTTTAGTCCTGGTTTAGACCTGGTTTAGACCTGGTTTAGTTCTGGTTTAGTTCTGGTTTAGACCTGGTTTAGACATGGTTTAGTCCTGGTTTAGTTCTGGTTTAGACCTGGTTTAGTACCTGGTTTAGTACCTGGTTTAGTTCTGGTTTAGACCTGGTTTAGTCCTGGTTTAGTCCTGGTTTAGACCTGGTTTAGTCTAGTTTAGTACCTGGTTTAGTACCTGGTTTAGACCTGGTTTAGACCTGGTTTAGTTCTAGGTTTAGACCTGGTTTAGACCTGGTTTAGTACCTGGTTTAGTACCTGGTTTAGTCCTGGTTTAGACCTGGTTTAGTCCTGGTTTAGACCTGGTTTAGACCTGGTTTAGTTCTGGTTTAGTTCTGGTTTAGACCTGGTTTAGACATGGTTTAGTCCTGGTTTAGTTCTGGTTTAGACCTGGTTTAGTCCTGGTTTAGTCCTGGTTTAGTTCTGGGTTAGACCTGGTTTAGTCCTGGTTTAGTCCTGGTTTAGTCCTGGTTTAGACCTGGTTTAGTCCTGGTTTAGTTCTGGTTTAGACCTGGTTTAGTCCTGGTTTAGTCCTGGTTTAGTCCTGGTTTAGTCCTGGTTTAGACCTGGTTTAGACTTGGTTTAGACCTGGTTTAGACTTGGTTTAGACCTGGTTTAGACCTGGTTTAGTCCTGGTTTAGACCTGGTTTAGTCCTGGTTTAGTCCTGGTTTAGACCTGGTTTAGACCTGGTTTAGGCCTGGTTTAGACCTGGTTTAGACCTGGTTTAGACCTGGTTTAGTTCTGGTTTAGTTCTGGTTTAGTTCTGGTTTAGACCTGGTTTAGACCTGGTTTAGACCTGGTTTAGTCCTGGTTTAGACCTGGTTTAAACCTGGTTTAGGCCTGGTTTAGACCTGGTTTAGACCTGGTTTAGACCTGGTTTAGACCTGGTTTAGTTCTGGTTTAGTTCTGGTTTAGACCTGGTTTAGACCTGGTTTAGTCCTGGTTTAGTTCTGGTTTAGTTCTGGTTTAGACCTGGTTTAGTCCTGGTTTAGACCTGGTTTAGACTTGGTTTAGACCTGGTTTAGACTTGGTTTAGACCTGGTTTAGACCTGGTTTAGTCCTGGTTTAGACCTGGTTTAGTCCTGGTTTAGTCCTGGTTTAGACCTGGTTTAGACTTGGTTTAGACCTGGTTTAGACCTGGTTTAGTCCTGGTTTAGACATGGTTTAGTCCTGGTTTAGTCTTGGTTTAGACCTGGTTTAGTCCTGGTTTAGAACTGGTTTAGACCTAGTTTAGACCTGGTTTAGTCCTGGTTTAGACCTGGTTTAGACCTGGTTTAGTCCTGGTTTAGTCCTGGTTTAGAACTGGTTTAGACCTAGTTTAGACCTGGTTTAGTCCTGGTTTAGACCTGGTTTAGACCTGGTTTAGTCCTGGTTTAGACCTGGTTTAGATCTGGTTTAGACCTGGTTTAGTCCTGGTTTAGTCCTGGTTTAGACATGGTTTAGTCTTGGTTTAGTCCTGGTTTAGACCTGGTTTAGTCCTGGTTTAGAACTGGTTTAGACTTAGTTTAGACCTGGTTTAGTCCTGGTTTAGACCTGGTTTAGACCTGGTTTAGTCCTGGTTTAGTCCTGGTTTAGACCTAGTTTAGTCCTGGTTTAGACCTGGTTTAGACCTGGTTTAGATCTGGTTTAGACCTGGTTTAGTCCTGGTTTAGTCCTGGTTTAGTCCTGGTTTAGACCTGGTTTAGACCTGGTTTAGTCCTGGTTTAGTCCTGGTTTAGACCTAGTTTAGACCTGGTTTAGACCTGGTTTAGACCTGGTTTAGTCCTGGTTTAGACCTGGTTTAGACCTAGTTTAGACCTGGTTTAGTCCTGGTTTAGACCTGGTTTAGACCTGGTTTAGACCTGGTTTAGTCCTGGTTTAGTCCTGGTTTAGACCTGGTTTAGACCTGGTTTAGTTCTGGTTTAGTTCTGGTTTAGACCTGGTTTAGACATGGTTTAGTCCTGGTTTAGTTCTGGTTTAGACCTGGTTTAGTCCTGGTTTAGTCCTGGTTTAGTTCTGGGTTAGACCTGGTTTAGTCCTGGTTTAGTTCTAGTTTAGACCTGGTTTAGACCTGGTTTAGACCTGGTTTAGACCTGGTTTAGACCTGGTTTAGTCCTGGGTTAGACCTGGTTTAGACCTGGTTTAGTTCTAGTTTAGACCTGGTTTAGACCTGGTTTAGACCTGGTTTAGACCTGGTTTAGACCTGGTTTAGTCCTGGTTT